>JAPXFY010000524.1:0-54948 GCA_030674185.1 Monoplex corrugatus | reverse complement strand
CCCCCCCCCCCCCCCCCCCCCAAAAAAAAAAAAAAAAAAAAAGGGGCAGACCACGAATTCAAAGAAAAAATTTCAATGCAAAGGCAACTTACTTTGTGCACCCGTACAAACAAAAAAAAGGGGTGGCTTTGCAATTCAAATCAAAATTTTTAATAAAAAAAAGTTTTTAGTAAATAAAAAAACAATTGTAGACAGGGAATTAAAAGGAATAACTTTTGAAAAAATTCCCGTGTTAAAAAAACCCGTAGACAACAAAAAACAATGGCAGACAGTGTAATAAAAAAGGGAAAAATATTTCCCCACACCAAAAAGTTAGTATGTCTCAGGATATTTGTGTCACCAACATAAAGACTGGCCGACACTGTCATGTGCCATATCGGATTACAAAAACATTTCATGGTATAAGTATAAAACATTATATATTTCTGTATCAATACAATCACTGTTATAATTCTCACACGTCTGAAAATACAAAAATCATCCCTTAATCTACATGATAAACATACATAATTGTGGTGACAACAGAAAATGTCATCCCTTAATCTACATGATAAACATACAAAATTGTGGTGACAACAGAAAATGTCATCCCTTAATCTACATGATAAACATACATAATTGTGGTGACAACAGAAAATGTCATCCCTTAATCTACATGATAAACATACATAATTGTGGTGACAACAGAAAATGGCACAAACAGACGGAATTCTCACCTGTCTAAAAATACAAAAATCATCTCATAATCTTCATGATGATAAACTACGTCAGTTATTGAAAACAAAATGGCACAAAACAGGAATCTTACTTAACAGACACCTACTGACGTGTTGACAGCTCCACTGTCTTGTACCTCACACCTGTAACACACACACACACACACACACACACACACACACACACACACACACACACACACCACACACCGTCTAATATCACTCATAGTGAACAGACGTTAAATTAACGAACGAACACACACACACATCTGTCTATGATCACAGATAAAATATGCACAATATAAATTTGAACATTGCCATCCCATCTCACCTCCTGTCCCAAGCCATCACTGTCCACCCCCTGTCAAACAGCCTGACCCCCAATAAACAGCCATCACTGTCCACACCCTGTCAAAACAGCCTGACCCCCAATAAACAGCCATCACTTTCCACCCCCTGTCAAAAAGCCTGACCCCCAATAAACAGCCATCACTGTCCACCCCCTGTCAAACAGCCTGACCCCCAATAAACAGCCATCACTGTCCACCCCCTGTCAAACAGCCTGACCCCCAATAAACAGCCATCACTGTCCACCCCTGTCAGCCTCACCCCCAATAAACAGCCATCACTGTCCATCCCCTGTCAAACAGCCTGACCCCCAATAAACAGCCATCACTGTCCACCCCCTGTCAAACAGCCTGACCCCCAATAAACAGCCATCACTGTCCCTCCCTTGTCAAACAGCCTGACCCCCAATAAACAGCCATCACTGTCCAGCCCCTGTCAAACAGCCTGACCCCCAATAAACAGCCATCACTGTCCACCCCCTGTCAAACAGCCTGACCCCCAATAAACAGCCATCACTGTCCAGCCCCTGTCAAACAGCCTGACCCCCAATAAACAGCCATCACTGTCAAACAGCCTGACCCCCCAATAAACAGCCATCACTGTCCAGCCCCTGTCAAACAGCCTGACCCCCAATAAACAGCCATCACTGTCAAACAGCCTGACCCCCCAATAAACAGCCATCACTGTCCATCCCCTGACAAACAGCCTGACCCCAAAAAACAGCCATCACTGTCCACATCCTGTCAAACAGCCTGACCCCCAATAAACAGCCATCACTGTCCATACCCTGTCAAACAGCCTGACCCCCAATAAACAGCCATCACTGTGTCAAACAGCCTGACCCCCAATAAACAGCCATCACTGTGTCAAACAGCCTGACCCCCCAATAAACAGCCATCACTGTCAAACAGCCTGACCCCCAATAAACAGCCATCACTGTCAAACAGCCTCACCCCCAATAAACAGCCATCACTGTCAAACAGCCTGACCCCAATAAACAGCCATCACTGTCAAACAGCCTCACCCCAATAAACAGCCATCACTGTCAAACAGCCTGACCCCCAATAAACAGCCATCACTGTCAAACAGCCTGACCCCCAATAAACAGCCATCACTGTGTCAAACAGCCTGACCCCCAATAAACAGCCATCACTGTGTCAAACAGCCTGACCCCCAATAAACAGCCATCACTGTCAAACAGCCTGACCCCCAATAAACAGCCATCACTGTCAAACAGCCTCACCCCCAATAAACAGCCATCACTGTCAAACAGCCTGACCCCCAATAAACAGCCATCACTGTCAAACAGCCTGACCCCCAATAAACAGCCATCACTGTCCATCCCCTGTCAAACAGCCTGACCCCCAATAAACAGCCATCACTGTCAAACAGCCTGACCCCCCAATAAACAGCCATCACTGTCCATCCCTGTCAAACAGCCTGACCCCCAATAAACAGCCATCACTGTCCACCCCCTGTCAAACAGCCTGACCCCCAATAAACAGCCATCACTGTCCACCCCTGTCAAACAGCCTGACCCCCAATAAACAGCCATCACTGTCAAACAGCCTGACCCCCAATAAACAGCCATCAC
Organism: Monoplex corrugatus; assembly: GCA_030674185.1. Classification (NCBI taxonomy): domain Eukaryota; kingdom Metazoa; phylum Mollusca; class Gastropoda; order Littorinimorpha; family Ranellidae; genus Monoplex; species Monoplex corrugatus. The sequence continues at coordinate 52,290 of JAPXFY010000524.1, read as the reverse complement.
TGTCCATTCCCTGTCAAACAGCCTGACCCCCAATAAACAGCCATCACTGTCCACCCCTGACAAACAGCCTGACCCCCAATAAACAGCCATCACTGTCCACATCCTGTCAAACAGCCTGACCCCCAATAAACAGCCATCACTGTCCATACCCTGTCAAACAGCCTGACCCCAATAAACAGCCATCACTGTGTCAAACAGCCTGACCCCCAATAAACAGCCATCACTGTCCATCCCCTGTCAAACAGCCTGACCCCCAATAAACAGCCATCACTGTCAAACAGCCTGACCCCCAATAAACAGCCATCACTGTCAAACAGCCTGACCCCCCAATAAACAGCCATCACTGTCCATCCCCTGTCAAACAGCCTCACCCCAATAAACAGCCATCACTGTCAAACAGCCTGACCCCAATAAACAGCCATCACTGTCAAACAGCCTGACCCCCAATAAACAGCCATCACTGTCCATCCCCTGTCAAACAGCCTCACCCCAATAAACAGCTACTGTGTCAAACAGCCTGACCCCCAATAAACAGCCATCACTGTCAAACAGCCTGACCCCCCAATAAACAGACATCACTGTCAAACAGCCTCACCCCGAATGAACAGCCATCACTGTCAAACAGCCTGACCCCCAATAAACAGCCATCACTGTCAAACAGCCTGACCCCCCAATAAACAGACATCACTGTCAAACAGCCTCACCCCGAATGAACAGCCATCACTGTCAAACAGCCTGACCCCCAATAAACAGCCATCACTGTCCATCCCCTGTCAAACAGCCTGACCCCCAATAAACAGCCATCACTGTCCACCCCCTGTCAAACAGCCTGACCCCAATAAACAGCCATCAGTGTCAAACAGCCTGACCCCCAATAAACAGCCATCACTGTCCACCCCCTGTCAAACAGCCTGACCCCCAATAAACAGCCATCACTGTCCATCCCCTGTCAAACAGCCTGACCCCCAATAAACAGCCATCACTGTCCATCCCCTGTCAAACAGCCTCACCCCCATTAACAGCCATCACTGTCAAACAGCCTGACCCCCAATAAACAGCCATCACTGTCCATCCCCTGTCAAACAGCCTGACCCCCCACTGTCCATCCCCTGTCAAACAGCCTGACCCCCAATAAACAGCCATCACTGTCCATCCCCTGTCAAACAGCCTGACCCCCAATAAACAGCCATCACTGTCCACCCCCTGTCAAACAGCCTGACCCCCAATAAACAGCCATCACTGTCCACCCCTGTCAAACAGCCTGACCCCCAATAAACAGCCATCACTGTCAAACAGCCTGACCCCCAATAAACAGCCATCACTGTCCACCCCTGTCAAACAGCCTGACCCCCAATAAACAGCCATCACTGTCCATCCCCTGTCAAACAGCCTGACCCCCAATAAACAGCCATCACTGTCCACCCCTATCAAACAGCCTGACCCCCATTAAACAGCCATTTCCTTCCCCAGCCATCACTGTCCACCCACTGTCAAACAGCCTCACCCCCAATAAACAGCCATTCCCTTCCCCAGTCATAAAGGACTGCCACAACCATCAAAACCAGTCAGGTAAAAACAATAACACACAAAAGGAGAAGAAGAAAATACGATCAGTGCACAGACACAGAAGAGGAAAATAAACAAACACAAAACAGCTTACCTGAAGTCAGAATACACACCCCACAAGAAGCTTGTCATAGGCCATACTACAAATTTCAGGTGAACAATGTACACACACTGGTACACATTCGACACATATCATCTGCACGTAATAGATATGCAAGAAATTATCACCATTGTTCAACACATGGGTATATGATCATGTTTACATTATTCAACAGCTAAAAATGAATTAATGTTTGTATTATCTATTCACAAGCAAACAAAATTAACAGGGTACTTTTTCCCTACAATGAAAATGACAATTTTTTATCTACTGAGACAAATAATGTGTTAATAATTCTATACCTATTCTTTTTCCCTACAGTGAAAATGACAACGTTTTTGGTCTACTGAGACAAATAATGTGTTAATAATTCTATATCTATTCTTTTTCCCTACAGTGAAAATGACAACTTTTTTGATCTACTGAGACAAATAATGTGTTATAATAATTCTATATCTATTCTTTTTCCCTACAATGAAAATGACAACGTTTTTGATCTACTGAGACAAATAATGTGTTAATAATTCTATGATCTATTCTTTTTCCCTACAATGAAAATGACAAATTTTTTTTATCTACCGAGACATATAATGTGTTAATTTCATGATCTATTCAGACACAAAAGAATATGATAACATTTCTATTAACTATTCAGAGACAAATAATGTGATAACATTTTAAGACAAAAATGAACATGATAACATTGCCATTTTCTATTTAGACTATGAATATGGTAACATTTCTATTATCTACGCACACATCACACAAAGCAACCAAAAGCAACATCAAACTAAATCTTGGACTCTTAAAGACAGACGAAGTGATACGTAAAACATTTAATGTACATGTTCAAAACAAATTCAGTGCTCTGGAAGATGTTGGTGACAGCGAGGAACAATGGACAAAGTTGAGAAATTCGATAAATGAAGCTTGTGAAGAAATCCCTGAAGTAGATAGAAAAGCAAAAAAGAACTGGATGACAAAAGAAATTTTAGGCTTGGTGGAGGAATGGAGGAAGGTAAAGAGAAACGAGGAGATATACAGGAAGATAAACAAAGAAATCAGGAGTACGTGCAATGAAGCTAAGGAAGCTTGGATGAAAACAAAGTGCAAAGAAATGGAAGACCGACACAAAACGGATCCTCAGGTTATATACAGACAAAATGAAGAAATTGTCCACAGGAAAAATACATGCACATCAACTGGTTGCATAAAATCGAAAGATGGCACGCTTATCATGGAAAAAGACAAAATATTAGACAGATGGGGAGAGTACATTAAAGCCCCTTTTGAAGATGACAGAAATGAAGAACACATTATAAGAAAGAACTTTGAAGGATCATCCATAATGAACGATTAAGTTAGAGCAGCACTGAAAAAGATGAAACCAGGAAAAGCCCCAGGACCAGACAACATTACTACAGAGATGATTGAAGCCCTGGAGGAATTTGGCATAGAAAAAAATAAGTCTTCCTAAATGAAATTTACGACACTGGAAAAATCCCCAAAGATATGTCAAAATCAATTTTCATTGCACTTCCAAAGATGACAGGGCTATAGAATGCAAACTCCATCACACAATCAGTTTGATGAGTCATGTAACAAAAATCCTATTAAGAATAATCATGAGGAGGACAAGGAATAGAATCAAAGGAGAAATAGCAGATGAACAATGTGGATTTGCAGAATGGAAAGGAACTATTAATGCCATATACATCCTAAGAACTATCATAGAGCGGTCAATCGAGATGAACAAGGATTCATATCTATGCTTTGCTGATTATACCAGATCTGTTTTCACTTTACAGCAAAAACATCATGAGAAACCTAGAGGAAGACCCTGGATTAAAGGTTGGAGGAAAAATGATAAACATTCGATACGCAGATGACACCATGCTAATTGCAGAAAATGAAAGGCACCTACAAAACCTTGTGAATATACCAGAAATAGAAAGCAAAGGTAAGGGGTTGAACTAAACAGCAGGAAGATTGAAGTCATGGTGATCAGTAAAAAAATGAAATCCCCTCATACAAAATAACAGCAAATGGCACAACTTTGAGACAGGTTGATAACTTTAAATACCTGGGAACGATTATTTCACCAGATGGCAGTTGCTTATCAGAAATAGCCAGCAGAATCAGCCAAGCAAAAACAACATTGAAGAAGATGAAAAGTATTCTTATCAACAAATGCCTATCAATTAACATCAGGAAGAGAGTTCTTGAATGTTATATAGAACCAATACTGTTGTACGGTTGCGAGGCATGGACAGTCAACAAGCACAGCCAGAACAAGATTGAAGCAGCCGGGATGTGGTTTCTAAGAAGACTGTTGAGAGTTCCATGGACAGCAAAGAAAACAAACAGGACAGTCTTGATGGAGGCAGACACACGAAAATCATTCATAAGGAAGATTAGGAAAAGACGGGCAACATTTATAGGCATTTTTATGAGGAAAGGGGAATTGGAGCACCTGGTCACAACAGGAAAGCTGGAGGGAAAGAGAGCACCGGGTAGACCCATGGAGAAGATACTAGACGGACTTGCGGAGTGGCTGGGGACAGGGAGGGTGGAAGAGATGCTTGAGGCAACAAGAGACAGAAGGAAGTCCATGATCACCAACGCCATGCGGCAAGACAAATGATGATGATGATGATTCACACATCAATAATATCAAAATCAGGTAAGTGAATTAATAAGGTGACATTCCTATTATCTATTCCAATAATTACAAATGGAAACTTTACGAAAATGCCAAAAAACAACAGTACACAATAAACACAAAATGACATACTTAAAGACAACAGATCCAGTCCTTGCCTCAACAGACACCTAATCCTACACTTTCTCTCCCCAAACACTGCAAGACAGGAGACAACGATATACAAACAAAATGCTACAAAACTAACAGAAACATAAAAGAAACCTTGCCTGATCAGAAACTTACCTAAAGTGAAAAACATTCACGTCAAGTGTTGCCGCTATCTTCTCCGTTGGCCCGTCGTCCATGGTGCTTTACTGTCGCTGATCCTTGCCACTCATACCTGATGTTCACATCATTTTTGTTCTTGTTATTTTTGTTAAAAGCCCAGCCGACAGCGCAGAGCTATATCAGGGCTGTAACTTTCCAAATCATGCACAAAACTTCAACAGGAAAAAAGGCAAAGAAAATTAAGTACACATATCAATGCACATAATCTAAGGAAATGCCCAGACACTGACCACTCCAAGTTATCACAAAGAGGATTTATAAAAAAACATATATGAATACAAATTCAAACACAACTCAGGACACTAAAACATATATAAAACCGGATCTAAATTACCTAAAATTCTATCTGCATATCACCATTTCCCTAGAACCAAAAAATGCACTTACCACATGTAGCCCATGATCAATACTAAGAGAAAGTATGTAAAACTTTATCAAACACACACATGAATTATCAAACACAGACACATGAATTATCAAACACAGACACATGAATTATCAAACACAGACACATGAATTATCAAACACAGACACATGACACATGAATGGACCAGCAAGGCAGAAAATGACAGGAAGAAATGACAGAAAGCAAAGGAAGAAAGCAGAAACAAAGAGAGTGACAGAAAAGAGGACATTTCTAGCACAAAAGTTTCACAAGGTGGGGATACTATTTATACTGACAGAGCCCCTGGCATCCTCCCAGGATACAAACAAAACGGTATAAAACTAAAAAAAATAAATAAGAGAAACTTTGCCAAATAAAAAAAAACCTACCTAAACCAAAACATTCACATCAAGTGCTGCTGCTATCTTCTCCCAACGGCCTGTGGAGCATGGTGCTTTAATGTCACTGAACCTGGTCACTCACACACACTGCTCCCATCACCACTATCAACATCATTCAGTCCACTTATTATTGTTGTTGTTAATGTCACTGAACCTGGTCACTCACACACACTGCTCCCATCACCACTATCAACATCATTCAGTCCAGTTATTATTATTGTTGTTGTTAATGTTACTGATCCTGGTCACTCACACACACTGCTCACATCACCACTATCAACATCATTCTGTACAGTTATTATTGTTGTTGTTATGTCACTGATCCTGGTCACTCACACACACTGCTCACATCACCACTATCAACATCATTCTGTACAGTTATTATTGATGTTGTTAATGTTACTGATCCTGGTCACTCACACACACTGCTCACATCACCACTATCAACATCATTCAGTCCAGTTATTATTGTTGTTGTTAATGTCACTGATCCTGGTCACTCACACACACTGCTCACATCACCACTATCAACATCATTCAGTCCAGTTATTATTGTTGTTGTTAATGTCACTGATCCTGGTCACTCACACACACTGCTCCCATCACCACTATCAACATCATTCAGTCCAGTTATTATTGTTGTTGTTGTTAATGTTACTGATCCTGGTCACTCACACACACTGCTCCATCACCACTATCAACATCATTCAGTCCAGTTATTATTATTATTGTTGTTAATGTCACTGATCCTGGTCACTCACACACACTGCTCCTGTCACCACACACAAATTCATACAGTCCAGTTATTATTATTATTAACCCTTTCAGTGCCAAAGTGTAAATAAAGAGGTGAAATTCATATCTCTTCATCCAGCCCAGAAAACCCCACAACACAATATATTTTCTTGTTTAGTACACTTTACAACACACCAGGAGCAGCAGTACTTTCGTTTTTACGATCGCCAGTGCTAGTAATGTCACTCCCGACTCTTATCCACCCGGTGCTCTCTTTCCCTCCAGCTTTCCCGTTGTGACCAGGTGCTCCAATTCCCCTTTCCTCATAAAATGGCCTATAAATGTTGCCTGTCTTTTCCTAATCTTCCTTATGAATGATCTTGTTGTGTCTGCCTCCATCAAGACTGTCCTGTTTGTTTTCTTTGCTGTCCATGGAACTCTCAACAGTCTTCTTAGAAACCACATCTCAGCTGCCTCAGTCTTGTTCTGGCTTTGCTTATTGACTGTCCATGCCTCGCAACCGTACAACAGTATTGGTTCTATATAACATTCAAGAACTCTCTTCCTGATGTTAATTGATAGGCATTTGTTGGTAAGAACACTTTTCATCTTCCTGAATGTTGTTTTGGCTTGGCCGATTCTGCTGGCTATTTCTGATGTGCATCTGCCGTCTGGTGAAATGGGATGATGTCTTTGAGCCCCTGTCTCATTGGGCCCCCATCTCATTGGGCCCCCGTCTCTTTGGGTCCCCGTGTCTTTGAGCCCCCATCTCGTTGGGCCCCCGTCTCTTTGGGTCCCCGTGTCTTTGAGCCCCCGTCTCTTTGGGCCCCCGTCTCTTTGAGTTTGAGCCCCCGTTTCTTTGGGCCTCCATCTCTTTGGGCCCCCGTCTCATTGTGCCCCCAAAATGTTGCACTGACCCAAAATGTCGCAACGACGTTTTGGATCGGGGATAAAGGCCCAAAACGTCGCACCAGCTCCAGATGTCATTCTGGACCGCTGTCTAGTGTAGTAGGACTTCACCGCTGTCTAGTGTAGTAGGACTTCACGTGAATAATTTATGATGTTATGTACAGTGGTCATTGTCACTTTTCAGTTTCAATTTGGTTTATTTCACTGGTTTACTGCTAAGTAGTGCATAGAGAGACAAAGACAGAGACAAGCATATACATTATCACGACATTTTAGGTCTCTATTCCTGATCCCCGATCGTTGTTGCGACAATTTGGGCCGGTGCGACATTTTGGGCCTCTACGTAGAGCAAGCCCAAAATGTCGCACCTGCCCAAAATGTCGCACTAACTTGAAAACAAAAATGAAAACATCGGCTAGCAATTTCCTCTGAGCGCTGTTCCACACATTTTTGATCACATACATTCACAGACTATACGGTAGCCTGGAATACGCAACTGTGGTCCGGTGGACATTTTGAGACACTGCGACATTTTGGGCCTCTGTTACAAGGCCGAAAATGTCGCACCAGGCCGGTCCAAAATGTATTGATGTATATGCCCGACCAGTGGTCAGTTAGGTCTATTTCACTGTTTGACAGCTAAATAGGCCAAAATAATCAATGCATACATACATACATACATACATATACACATACATACATCTACATTCATACATACTGACAGACTGACGGGCTCGTTTCAAGCTCACACGCAAAACGCACATTGTTTATGGAGTTTTACCTATACTCAAAACTCTAACTATATGGTAGCTGGAATGCACAAATGTGGTCATTTTGAGTTGGTGCGACATTTTGGGTCGATGCGACATTTTGGGCCTCTCACCTGTCTCACCTGTCGGCGTCACCGGGAACAGTGTTGGCCGCTGCACATGATGTCCTCACAAGTTGCCTCCAGCACTCTCGATCTTGGCTAAGTCTGACCACCTCCTGGAGTTTCTTGCCACTGATGTTTGTGATGTTTCTAGCAAGTGATGCAGGTGGCCGTCCTCTGTTTCTCTTTCCTTCCACTTTACCTTGGAGGACGGTGGACATCAAGTCTGTTCTCTCATTACGGATTGCGTGTCCAACATATTTCAGTTTCCTCCGTTGTATGAGTACTAGAAGCTTGCGTGTAGTACCCAACTCATTCAGTATGCTTTCATTTGAGCGCCTATCCGTCCATTTGACCCTCAGCAGTCTTCGGTAAAACCACAGCTCTGCTGCTTCCACTCGTCTTTCATCCTCTTTCTTCATTGTCCATGCCTCGCAGCCGTATAACATCACTGGCCAGACAAGACATTTTAAGAGTTTTATCTTAAGGTCTGCTGTTATGCTGTGGTCTTTCCAAATATTGTTCAATTGAACCATACTGTTCTTGGCCATTCCAATTCTCATCTTTATGTCTTTTGAGCATGTTCCATCGTGTGTCTTGACTGAACCTAAATATCTAAAGTCCTTGACATTTTCTAGAGGGACTTGGTTTAGCATGATCTGGTCCTGTCTAGTGTTATATTTGCCTGCAACATGCATAACCTTTGTCTTCTTTGAATTTAAGTCCAGCCCAGCTGCCTTTCCAACCCGGTCTACCCTGTACAGGATCCTCCTAGAGCCTGTAATGTTGTCTGCCAGTAATCCTGTGTCATCTGCGTAGCGTAAATTTGACAGGTTTCTACCACCAATATTTACTCCCATGTCTTCTATGTCTGCTTCTCTCATGATATGTTCAGTGTATATGCTGAAGAGATGTGGAGACAGGATGCAACCTTGCCTTACCCCTTTAGTGATGTTAAAAAATTTGCAGTTTTGATTATTCCATCTGATTGTTGCTTTTTGATCATTATATAATGAAGCTATGAGGGAAACCAGATGTCTTGGAAAACCCATTTTGATCATGAAGTGGAAAAGACTTTGGTGAATCACGCTATCAAATGCTTTGCTGTAGTCAATGAAAACGATGAACATCTCTTGGTCTGTGTTTCTAATCTTTTCTATCAATATCTGGAGTACAAACAGCATATCTATTGTTCCCCTGTTTTTCCTATAGCCTGCCTGACAGTCGGATAGCTCTTCCTCTACTTTTGGCTTTAACCTGTTTAAAATTATTATCAGCAGTATTTTACTGGCATGACTGATCAGTGCAATTGTTCTATAATTGTTGCAGTCTTTGACATTTCCACTCTTATGTAACATGACAAATTCTTGGAGCTTCCAGTCTGTAGGCCACTGACAAGTCTTCCATATCTTGCAGCATAAGTGATGCATTACTTTGAGTCCACCATCACCTGAGTGTTTAAATAACTCTCCAGGAATATTGTCAAGACCAGGAGACTTTCTGCATTTTAGATCTTTAATGGCAGATTCAACTTCGCTGAGCAGAAGTTCAGGTTCCGTATCTCCAGGGATCAATTCCAAATTTGGCTCTAAATTATTTTCATGGCTGTCAGGCTTGCCAAAAAGTGATGTGCCATATTCGTTCCACCTATCCAAGACATCATCTGGTTCAGTCAGAGTGTGACCATCCTTGTTGTTGATGCATTGGTTTGTTGCTTTGAAATTTGTTTTTTTCACTTTTTTTATTTGTTTGAAGAGCTCCCTCGACTTCCTGTTTTCATTGTGTTCATTGATTTTACTGCATTCTTGTGCCAGCCAATTTGCTTTGTCTTTTCTGACTTTACTTTTTATTTCCCTTTTCAGTGCTGAGTATTTTTCCCGCTCTCCCTGCTTTCGAGCTTGACTTTTCTTTTCTGCCAGATCTATCACTTCCTGACTTATGTAGGGCTTAGCTTTTTTCCTTTTTTCTTCTGTTCCTAGTTTTTCTTCAGAGATTTTGGTCAGTGTGTTTTTTATGTCTGTCCAGATTTCATCAGGATATGAGTCATTTTCATCCCAAACTTCAAGTAACTTTAAGAAACGATTACTTGTTTCTATACTGAATTCTAACGCCAGCTCAGGGTTTTCTAATTTTGATATGTCGAACTTTGGCGTCGATTTGGTTTTAGGCTTCTTCAATATTTTCATTCTTAATTTGGTTGTCACAAGAATGTGATCCGTGTCGCAGTCTGTTCCAGGCTTTGTTTTTGCATTGAGGACAGTTGATTTCCAGGATCTGTCAATGATAATATAATCAATCTGATTACGACACCTGTCTCCTGGAGAGATCCATGTGTATCTTCTGCGCAGTGGTTGTTGGAAAAAAGTATTTGTGATGTTCATCTCATTTGCCTGACAAAACAGAGCCAGCATGTCACCTCTCTCATTTCGTTCTCCTAAACCATATGGTCCTATTCCACATTCTGTGTCAGCCCCCTCTCCAACTTTAGCGTTGAAGTCACCCATCACAATGCATATTTCCTTTTTGGGAATTTTGTCTCTGATAGTTTGGAGGTCATTGTAAAAATTTTCTATTTCTTCTTCTGAGCTAGTGGATGTTGGAGCATAAGCTTGAACTATGTTCAAAACAGCATATTTGGTATTTATTTTGACAGTGAGAAATCTGTCATTAATTGGATTATAGCTTTTCAGAGCTCCAGCATGCTTTTTGTCCAGCACAATTGCTACTAAATTGGGCCTCTACTAAACATAATAAGTTTTAATAAAATTGCCTAGCAGTTTTCTCTGGGTGCTATTCCACACATTTTTAATCAATCACACACACACACACACACACACACACACACACACACACACACACACACACACACACACACACATAATTATCCTGTTTATTATGCTGGGGGCCCAAAGAGACGGGGGCCCAATGACACGTTTTCTTTATTACTACAGAAAAGTGTGGGGGCCCAATGAGACGGGGGCCCAATGAGACGGGGACCCAATGATACGGGGGCTCAAAGAGATGGGAGCTCAAAGGGACGGGGGCCCAAAGAGACGGGGGCCCAATGACACGTTTTCTTATTACTACAGAAAAGTGTGTGGGCCCAATGAGACGGGGGCCCACAGGGACCCAATGAGACGGGGGCCCAAAGGGCAAACCCCGGTGAAATGATCGTTCCCAGGTATTTAACTTATCAACCTGTCTCAAAGTTGTGCCGTTTCCTTCCACAGCCAGGTATCCTCTGTCTGTCGTGCTTGTTACTTAGAACTTCGACGGATCAGTTCTGTGCGTCATCTTCTATCTGAAGAAAGCACTATAACTCTCATTTCTGCACTCATTCTTTCCAGACTCGACTACTGTAACTCGCTTCTTGCTGGCTGCCCCCAAACACTCTTATCCAAATTGCAAAAAGTTCAAAATAACGCTGCTCGCCTTGTACGGAAATGCCCAAGGTCAACTCATGTTTCCCCTCTGCTTCGAACTCTACACTGGCTTCCTGTTCGAAAGCGTATTGACTATAAACTTTCCCTCCTATGCCATAAGTCTCTGGCTGGTCTAGCTCCCCCCTATCTTTCTGATCTCCTGACTGTTTACATTCCCTCCAGAGAGCTACGCTCTTCTACTGATGCCCACCTATTTAGAATCCCACGCTTCCGCAACAAAACTCTTGGTGAACGTGCTTTTTCTTATCAGGCCCCCTCTATTTGGAACAAACTTCCCTTTCTTCTCCGCTCTACCTGTACCCTTTCTTCGTTTAAGTCCAGTCTAAAAACCACTCTTTTTAAATCCTAGCCTGTATCTCTGTACTCTTACTTCAGCTGCCACCTTGAAATTTGTGCCCGCGCGCGTGTGTGTGTGTGTGCGGGTGTGTGTGTGTGTGTGTGTGTGTGTGTGTGTGTGTGTGTGTGTGTGTGTGTGTGTGCGGGTGGGTGTGTGTGTGTGTGTGTGTGTGTGTGTGTGTGTGTGTGTGTGTGTGTGTGTGTGCGGGTGTGTGTGCGGGTGTGTGTGCGGTGTGTGTGTGTGGTGTGTGTGTGTGCGGGTGTGTGTGTGTGTGCGGGTGTGTGTGTGTGTGTGTGTGTGTGTGTGTGTGCGGGGGGGGTGTGTGTGTGTGTGTGTGCATGTGCGTGTGTTGTGTGTGCGTGTGTGTGTGTGTGTTTACTGTAAGCGCTTAGGGCATTTTTTAGATTAAGCGCCATAAATGTTCACTATTATTATTATTTTGCATGAGGGTATTTCATGTTTTTTACTGATCACCATGACTTCAGTCTTCCTGCTGTTTAGTTCCAACCTCTTAACTTTGCTTTCTATTTCTAGTATATTCACAAGGTTTTGTAGGTCCCTTTCATTTTCTGCAATTAGCATGGTGTCATCTGCGTATCAAATGTTATCATTTTTCCTCCAACCTTTAATCCAGGGTCTTTTTCTAGGTTTCTCATGTTTTCGCTGTAAAGTGAAAACAGATCTGGTGACAAAACACAACCCTGTCTGACTCCTCTTTTGATGTTTTGGAAAGAGCTTATATCGTATTTTATTCTCATTGCAGCTGTTTGTTCCCAATACATATTTCTGATTATTCTGTAGATCTTTTCCATCAATATTCAGTCTTTCTAGTTCGTGATCAATTCTTCATGTCTTACCCGATCGAAAGCCAACATTCAAATCTACCAATCAATACTTTCTAGAAAGTGGGGATACTATTCACAGCCAGCGGGTGGGTAAATGGGGATTACGTCACAGTGGGGATAATATTCACAGCTGGGGGGGGGGGGGGGGGGGGTAAATGGGGATTACGTCAAAGTGGGGATACTATTCACAGCCAGGGGGTGGGCAAATGGGGATTACGTCAAAGTACCGAGAAGACCATACGAGTTAGCAATGACAAGGTGCTGTAAGGCCACTCACCAAAGAAGACTGCACAGATGACTTAAGTCTCTTCACAGCGGCTGAGCGGTAGAAAGTGGGTCATTCAGTCAAAGTACCAAGAAGACCACAGGAGCTAGACATGACTGGTCACTGTGAAGCCACTCACCAGAGAAGACTGCGCAGATGACAAGTCACTTCACAACAGCTGAGCGGTGCCAATCATCGTTAACTGCTACTTCTGAAAAAGAAATACTGCAAACTATGCGAGACCAAAACATACGGTGGTATATATTTTGCACAATTAAAACAATCTCTTCTAAATCCATACACGTATCACAAACACAGATGTGATCTGATATTCTGTGGAGACAAAATAAAACTGTGATACTTTTCTCATTTATTTTTGATCCAATGAAACTGAAAATGGGGACACTCATACCTGTCTACAGGTTTCCAGCTGTGTTCAGCACACTCCTACAACTTGCACATCAGGTCTGTCACACACACACACACCACACCACCACCAACCACACCACACACACACACACACACACACACACACACACACACACACACACACAACACACACACACACAACATCAACAAACACACACACACAAACACACACACACACACAACACAACACACACACAACACACAAACACACACACACACAACACAGACACACACTCTCTCTCTCCCCTCCTCTTTTACTCACCAGCTTTCACTGTTGCACATGGACATAACAGTTACAGCATTTAAAGTCAAGTAAGGTCATGGTTTCCAACTAAAATCAGTCAAAACAAAACAAAACAAAAAAGACAAAACAAAACAAAAAGACAAAACAAAACAAAAGGGCACTTAAGGATTTTTTTTTACCTACCCAAATCTGAGCATGCCATAGGTTTCCTGGGCTCACTGGACCTCACATTCGAGTCTCCTCCACTTTGTGGCTGCATCATTAAGGGTGTAGCTCACCTTTTATGACCCAACACCACAGGTCACTGTATCTCTTGAGTCTGGTAGACACCAGATACCTTATTAAAGAAAGCACAGGGTACAACCCTGTCACACAATTTAAATCCATAAAACAACAGCACAGCATCGTCATTAACATCCCCAGTCTGACTGACACAGTAATGTGAACAACTTCCCACACTGTGCTCCTTCATGTCCTGTTGTCATGGCCACCTGTTTCCACGGGTTTACAGGTGTGTTGGAAGGACAAAATGAAACAAACCACTGTTGACTGCACAATTCAACATTCAAATCTACCAATCAATAAGTGATTTGTTTTGTCTGATAGTATTGTACTGCACAATTCAACATTCAAATCTACCAATCAATAAATAATTTACTTGATAGTAGTACTGCACAATTCAACATTCAAATCTACCAATTAATAAGTGATTTATTTTGTCTGATAGTATTGTACTGCACAATTCAACATTCAAATCTACCAATCAATAAGTGATTTGTTTTGTCTGATAGTATTGTACTGCACAATTCAACATTCAAATCTACCAATCAATAAATAATTTACTTTGATAGTACTGCACAATTCAACATTCAAATCTACCAATCAATATGTGATTTGTTTTGTCTGATAATACTGTACTGCACAATTCAACATTCAAATCTACCAATCAATCAGTGATTTATTTTGTCTGTCATTCTTTGCTAGTGTCACGAGTGAAATGAATGTGATTGTCTTGGCGAAATATAAAGAAACAGCATGAGCAAGGTTGATATTGTATGGAACATTTTTAGAGAAAATGAAAACAAATGCAAAATAGTGGTCAAAATGGCGTCTGAATTTATACATGGCGAACCTGACTTTTTCAAAGTGTGTTTCAACATAGTATGTCAATCATTTAACTAAATTAACGTACTTATGTCACTAATTTTTACTCTGGCTTTTTAATTCGGACAACAAAAATTACAGTAACCGCGTTACATGGCGTATCCTGCACACAGCATCCAAGTTTGTTTACAGTGTGTTGGAAGTGATTAAATTTTTCAGAACGATTTTGTTTGCATTCCTACTTGAATTGGAACGGATATTTTTCACAGTGTCCCAAATGAAACGACAGTTACCTCAAAACTTCTAAGACCGTTTCCACCACACGCTTCGAAAGTTCACTTCAAACACTTCAGTGTAATGACCTTTGCTCTTACGCACTGATTGATGACGTTTCCTGTGAAAATGCGCAACTCTGTGGGTCATGGGGACACAAAAACCGCGACGTGTCCCATGTTGTGTAATCAAAACGCAGTTACCACAAACATTGTCGATCGTCGATTCGCTGTTTGTATCACGATATCGCCTGTTCTAAGGGTTTGTGAACAATCTTCGGAGTTTGAAGGTAAGGAAAGTGATTTTAGATGATTATTCACCAAATAGTGTTGCTGATATTTTATTTCTGGCTCAATACCACTTAAGTACAAAAGGCACTGTGCCTCAAGCTTTGTTGTCTGTTGTCCCATGATACGCCAGTTACTGCAAAAAGCCTGTTGTGTCTGATAATGATCTAAAGAGTGCTTGTGCATGTCCATTTTGTAGTTTTAACTTGAGCTTAGATACTAAGTTTAATGCTACCAATTTGAAGAACAAGGTCTCCCAACAGTGTAAAAATCGCTACTCACAGTTCCGTAGCTTTCGATGGCGTTCTCGCCATCTTCGTCAGCGCTCTAATGCTGTCTGCGTGAATCTCTACTCAGATCTCGCGAACATGGGATGAACCCAGTTCACGAGATCGAATCAGAGAATGGTACACCGGGGCAGGGTGTAACGGCCCCGGTCCCTGTTGAGCGGGGGTTGGTGGCTGCGATGTAGATGGCCTCCTTGACTCCTCGCTGGAACCACTTATTTTCTCTGTCCAGGATGTTGACATTGTCCGCACTGAATTGATGTTTTTCGCGTGTAGGTGAGCTCCTACTGGAGAAGAGTCCCTCTTGTGTTCTGTTAGTCTCTTCTGAAGGGGCGTTCAGTTTCACCGACATAATGTTGGTTACAGTCCTGGCAGTCTATTCTGACTACTAAGTTTAACTTTGTCTTCTATTGTCATGAATCCTTTGGAAGCTCTGTTTCAAGGGACACTGATCTGATAAAGACATTTTACATCTACTGGTAAAAGAAAAACATGTCTCACTTCTGACTTTTTTTGTTATGTCTTTTTGTCAGGTTCTAAAGGTTGTTGACATGGAGGAGGGCAGTGACTGCCTGCTTCACTACTTGGTCAAGAAGGACAGTGTCTTCGTTTGGGAAGACCAGGCCACATCCCACATCCCAAATCAAAGACATTGTGCCACCACCAACTGTGACCAAGTCTTGTGCCTGGAAGACACCTGGCTTTCACTTTCAACTAAAAGACATAGAAGGACAAAACTTGTTTTTTGTTTTTTATGCATTCTTGTTTGTGTCCCATGTAACCCAGTTACCTTTGGAGAAAACATTTGCACAACTCCTCTGTATTTGGCTGTTGGGAAATAAAAGCTTGTGAGAATGATGCTGTTCTTGCATTGTACATGTGTGTGAAAATGATTGAAATACGCTTATTTTTGAGTGCACTGTGAAAAATATAAATGAGTAGGTCACTCACATTACAGTGTCCCCGTGTGCTATGCCAGTTATTGAAGTATTAGATGTAAACCAAAATCAACAAATTATTCATCAAACCTTTCATACAACATCCTCTACAACTTCAAATCAAAAGTAAGTAAATATTACAATAACATCTCTAGTTTTATCCAAGTTAGTGTCCCAGTGTAATGCGTGTTACTTTTTGAGTAGAAATGTTATTACCCCGTTGCATTCAAACCTTTTTAGCTGCTGCTACCCTTTTTGCAAATTTATAAAGACTAAAGATATAGGTATGATAACACCAAATAACAGCTTCATTGGAAGTGTTTAAAATTGTTGGTCATGTTCCACATTTTAGTGACCACTAGTGAAGAATGACAGTTGTCTGATAGTACTGTACTGCACAATTCAACATTCAAATCTACCAATCAATAAGTGATTTGTTTTGTCTGATAGTACTGCACAATTCAACATTCAAATTTACCAATCAATAAGTGATTTGTTTTGTCTGATAGTACTGCACAATTCAACATTCAAATCTACCAAGTAACAGATGATTTGCTTTCTCCAAGGATACTTTTGCATTTGCAAACAAAGACAGATAGGCAGACAGGCAGACAGGTAGACAGGCAGGTAGGCAGGCAGGCAGGCAGGTAGGAAAACAGGCAGAAAGGCAGGCAAGCAGACAGGCAGGTAGACAGGAAGGCAGGCAGGCAGCAAGCAGGCAGGCAGGCAGGCAGGCAGGAGACAGGCAGGCAGGCAGGTTGGTAGACAGGCAGGCAGGCAGGTGGGCAGGCAGGCAGGCAGGTAGACAGGCAGGCAGTGAGGTAAAATACTTTATTATTTGTAATTTTCATGCATTCAATACACTTTTGCTGCCTACTCTTGTTTTATTTGTAGCTATCAAAATTGTACCATTGTAGGCATCAAAAACAACAAAGCAAGCAACTAAATCATCTTTATGAACATTTAAATCTATTCTTTAAAAATGTAGGAAATGACAGAAAAGAAAGATTTGTACCCAAACTGCTAAGATCAAAATATTCACTGTGGGACTCCTGTCCAACATTTCAAGTATATAGGATCTGTAACAGCAAATGATGGCTCCTGCACCAAAGATGTGAAAACAAGCAATGGCATGGCAAAACAAAAAATGGTCCAGTTAAACAACATATGGAAAGACAGGGGGCTTCCTGAAGATTTAAAGCTAAGAATCCTGAATTTTTTTATTTGGCCCGTTTTAATGTCTGGTTGCAAAGCCTGGACATTAAGACGAAGAACATACAATCAATGCAGCAGAAATGTGGCTCTATAGATGACTTCTCAGAGTGGAATGGGCAGACAGAAGAACAAACGATAGAGTGGTAAAGAACTGAATGTCAGGTGCCAGCTGCCAACAGAGATCAACAAAAGCAAGCTGAAATATGTAGGTCATGCGATCAGAAAACACCGAAACAGATTTGATATCAACGCTCCTGCAGGGGAAAGTTGAGGCAAGGAGAAGAAAGGGACCACACACCTGTTTCAACAACATTGCTGAAGTCTGTGGTCTGAAGATCCAGGAGGTCGCCCACAGATGTCTCAGTCGTGTTACCTGGAGAAAACTTGTGATGTCACGCGTGGCTTCTACAACTGATCCCGGCAAGGGAGGAAGAGAGGTGAGGTGAGGTGTGACCCCTGATCATCCTTCCCACATCTTGCGCAACTCTGTCTCTCTGTCTGTGTGACGTTTCAGCGTTTTCATCAAAACGGGTCAAAATGGTAATATTCATGTGTTCGTTTACAAATCGTCTGTTGTTCTGCGCAGCCACAACTGCCTTGTACATCAGATCTGTAATTCACACACACACACACAAAGCAGCTAATCCACACACACACACACACACACACTTGCATGCATGTACGTACACACTCACACACTGCTAGCTCACTTGCTCACAACAACTCTCTCTCACACACACACACACAGACACGCATGCATGCACACACGCGCACACACAAACATTTCAGTTAGATGACAGAAATGGAGTCTAAATACAAAAATTCAAAATCAACAGAAATATGTTGAAGAAGACATGTCGGACATCAGTCATAGGATGTTCACAGCAACAGAACCAGACTGTGTGTGTGTGTATGACAGAAGTGAAATGACAGACAAAGTGTGTGCTGTGTGTGTGAAGGACAGAGAACACATGTGAGGAGGGGAACAGACAAAACCAAACCAAACCAAACCAGAGAGAGACAAAGACAGGCAGACAGAGAGAGAGAGAGAGACAGACAGCCAGAGAGAGAGAGAGACAGCAGAGACAGACAGACAGAGAGAGAGAGAGACAGAGACAGACAGACAAAGAGAGACAGAGACAGAGCGAGAGAGACAAGAGAGACAGAGAGTTTCTGCATCCTGCATGGTCAACCATGCTAGCAAAGCAAAACATTTTAACCCTTCGACTCTTGCACCCTGTCCACCAGCAACCTGCATGGTCAACCACGCTAGCAAAACAAAAACTTAACCCTTGACTCCCTCACCCTGGTTACAGTGAGGGAGTCAAAGGGTTAAGTTTTTACAGTTGGTGGAAGGGTGCAGGAGTCAAAGGGTTAAAACTCAAGGACAGTAGTAAAAGGTCCCACTGGACCAGTCTTACAGCTAATCCTTGCTCCTCTACACACAACGTATGAGCATGAAAAAACACAATAAAACCTAACACCTAAAATGGGAAACAGCTTGTATTTAAATGAGTTGTGGTAAAATAATCACATCTACATGTCTCCCAATTGCTCATTCGTTTTTCAAAAGCGCAAGACACATGTCAATATACACATGTCAACCCCTAACATTAGCAAAAATAATGAATAATGTAACAAACAATGTTAGTAGCTGGAGGGAGGTAGGGGGGGGGAGGAAAGACAGAGACAGATAGGGCAAGAGAGAGAGAGAGAGAGAAAGAGAGAAAGACACAGAGAGAGCGAGCGAGAGATTGACATAGATTGAGAGAGAAAGAAAAAGAGATTGAGAGAAAGATTGACAGAGATAGAGAGATTGAGAGAGAGTGAGAAAGAGAGACACTGAGAGAGAGAGAGAGGCAGAGAGAGAGAAAAAGAGAAATTGAGAGAAAGAAAGAGAGATTGAGAAAGAAAAGAAAGAGAAGAGACAGACAGAGAGCAGGTTGTGAAGTGATGTGAGGAGATTATGAAAACATTAATTAAGTCTCAGCACAGAAGATTTTTCTATGTCAGTGTACAGTAAGTAACTCTAAAACTGCTGTTCACTTAGCTCTATGACAAACGTGTAGGCGGACAGAAAACAATGACACACAAAACAGGAAACTTACCTAACAGTGACGCGTGTCCTGGTGTGTCGACACCTCCCCCAGACTTGTACGTGCCACCTGTAACACACAGAAACCTTGTCTAGAATCACACGAAAGACACATGCATTGACTTTGTCCTGGCCCTTGAGAAAAACGCCTCCCCCCCGGCCCACCCATCCCGACCCCCCACCCCACCCCTCCCAACCCCCCTCCCCTACCCCCACCCATCCACCCTCCCCACCCATCCCAACCCCCACCCATCCCCTCCCCCTCCCCTACGCATCCCAACCTCTTACCCGCCCCTTCCCTTACTCAGCCCCTAGCAACCCCACCCCTCCATCTCCCACCTCTATCCATCCCATCTCAATCCACCGCCTCACACACCCCCTCACACCCCAACCCCACATCTCCCACCTCTATCCATCCCATCTCAATCTACCGCCTCACACACTCCCTCACAACCCAACCCTCTCACACACACCTCCAGCCCCCTCCATCAATCCCTCTTCCTCTGTTCCACCCTCACAAAAGAAAAGAAAAAGGAAAAAATCCAAACATCTGTGCAGCAACGTTGGCCAAGTAGATGCGGTACCAGACAGCTGAAGGATCTTAGTTCAGGTTCAAACCCTCCTTGTTCATCAAACACCATCATTGTGTAGACCTTGCTCATCAAACACCATCACTGTACTCATGTAGACCTTGCTCATCAAACACCATCACTGTACTCATGTAGACCTTGCTCATCAAACACCATCACTGTACTCATGTAGACCTTGCTCATCAAACACCATCATTGTACTCTGTAGACCTTGCTCATCAAACATCATATGTAGACCTTGCTCATCAAACACCATCATGTACTCATGTAGACCTTGCTCATCAAACATCATCATTGTACTCATGTAGACCTTGCTCATCAAACACCATCATTGTACTCATGTAGACCTTGCTCATCAACACCATCATTACTATGTAGACTTGCTCATCAAACACCATCATTGTACTCATGTAGACCTTGCTCATCAAACACCATCACTGTACTCATGTAGACCTTGCTCATCAAACACCATCATTGTACTCATGTAGACCTTGCTCATCAAACACCATCATTGTTGTAGACCTTGCTCATCAAACACCATCATTGTACTCATGTAGACCTTGCTCATCAAACACCATCATTGTACTCATGTAGACCTTGCTCATCAAACACCATCATTAATGTAGACTTTGCTCATCAAACACCATCATTGTACTCATTGTTAGACTACGCTCATCAAACACCATCATTGTACTCATGTAGACCTTTGCTCATCAAACCATACCATTGTACTCATGTAGACCTTGCTCATCAAACACCATCATTGTGTAGACCTTGCTCATCAAACCATCATTGATCTGTAACTTGCTCATCAAACCATCATGATCAGTAGACCTTGCTCATCAAACACCATCATTGTACTCATGTAGACCTTGCTCATCAAACACCATCATTGTTCAGTAGACCTTGCTCATCAAACACCATCATTGTACTCATGTAGACCTTGCTCATCAAACACATCATTGTACTCATGTAGACCTTGCTCATCAAACACCATCATTGTACTCAGTGTAGACCTTGCTCATCAAACACATTATGTGTAGACTTTGTCATCAAACCATCATGTACTCATGAACCTGTCATCAAATATTGTACTCATGTAGACCTTGCTCATCAAACACCATCATGTGTCAGACCTTGCTCATCAAACACATTCTAACTTGTATCAACACCTATGTACTCAGAACCTTGCTCATCAACACATCATTGTACTCATGTAGACCTTGCTCATCAAACACCATCATTGTACTCATGTAGACCTTGCTCATCAAACACCATCATTGTTCGTAGACCTTGCTCATCAAACACCATCATTGTACTCTGTAGACCTTGCTCATCAAACTATCTGATATATGTAGACTTGCTCATCAAACACCATCATTGTACTCATGTAGACCTGCTCATCAAAACACATCATTGTACTATTGACTTGCTCATCAAACACCTTTGACATGTGTAGACCTTGCTCATCAAACATCATTTGCATCTCATGTATAGACCTTGCTCATCAAACACCATATTGTACTCATGTAGACCTTGCTCATCAAACACCATCATTGTAGTAACTTGTCATCAACATCATGTATCTGTAACTTGCTCATCAAACACCATAATTGTACTCATGTAGACCTGCTCATCAAACACCATCATTGACTCATGTAGACCTTGCTCATAAACACCATCATTGTTACAGAGACCTTGCTCATCAAACACCATCATTGTACTCTGTAGACCTTGCTCATCAAACACATCAGTGTAGACCTTGCTCATCAAACATCACTCATGTGTAGACCTTGCTCATCAAACAATCATTGTGTAGACCTTGCTCATCAAACACCATCATTGTAGTAGACCTTGCTCATCAAACACTCATCATTGTAATGTAGACCTTGCTCATCAAACACATCCATTTGTCTCAGTAGACCATGCTCATCAAACACCATCATGTTGTAGACCTTGCTCATCAAACACCTCTTTACCATTGGTAACACCTTGTCATCAAAACATCAGCTATCATCATGTAGACCTTGCTCATCAAACATCACATTGTAGTACTTGCTCAATCCAAAACATCATTGTGTAGACCTTGCTCATCAAACACCATCATTGTACTCATGTAGACCTTGCTCATCAAATAACCCATTGTACCATGTAGACCTTGCTCATCAAACACCATCATTGTACTCATGTAGACCTTGCTCATCAAACACCACATTGTCATGTAGACCTTGCTCATCAAACACCATTATTGCTCATAACCATATGTAGACCTTGCTCATCAAACACCATCATTACAGTGTAGACCTTGCTCATCAAACACCATCATTGTGTAGAACCTTGGCTCATCAAACACCATCATTTCGTAGACCTTGCTCATCAAACACATCATTGTGTAACCTTGCTCACAAACACCTCATTGGTAGACCTTGCTCATCAAAACTCATTGCCATCATTTGAGACCTTGCTCATCAAACACCATCATTGTTGTAGACCTTGCTCATCAAAATCACTCATTGTGAGACCTTGCTCATCAAACACCATCATTGTGTAGACCTTGCTATCAACCCATCATGTGTAGACTTGCTCACAAACCATCATTGTATTGTAGACCTTGCTCATCAAACACCATCATTGTGTAGACCTTGCTCATCAAACACCATCATTGTGTAGACCTTGCTCATCAAACACCATCATTGTGTAGACCTTGCTCATCAAACACCATCATTGTGTAGACCTTGCTCATCAAACACCATCATTGTGTAGACTTGCTCACAACACATCATTGCACTCATGCAGACCTTGCTCATCAAACACCATCATTGTACTCATGTAGACCTTGCTCATCAAACACCATCATTGTACTCATGTACACCTTGCTCATCAAACACCATCACTGTGTACACCTTGCTCATCAAACACCATCACTGTGTAGACTTGCTCATCAAACACCATCATTGTGTAGATCTTGCTCATCAAACACCATCATTGTGTAGATCTTGCTCATCAAACACCATCATTGTGTAGACCTTGTTCATCAAACACCATCATTGTGTAGACCTTGCTCATCAAACACCATCACTGTACTCATGTAGACCCTGCTCATCAATTGATCAAACACCATCATTGTACTCATGTAGACCTTGCTCATCAAACACCATCATTGTACTCATGTAGACCCTGCTCATCAATTGATCAAACACCATCATTGTACTCATGTAGACCTTGCTCATCAAACACCATCATTGTACTCATGTAGACCCTGCTCATCAAACACCATCATTGTACTCATGTAGACCTTGCTCATCAAACACCATCATTGTACTCATGTAGACCTTGCTCATCAAACACCATCATTGTGTAGACCTTGCTCATCAAACACCATCATTGTACTCATGTAGACCTTGCTCATCAAACACCATCATTGTACTCATGTAGAGCTTGCTCATCAAACACCATCATTGTACTCATGTAGACCTTGCTCATCAAACACCATCACTGAAGTCATGTAGACCTTGCTCATCAAACACCATCATTGTACTCATGTGGACCTTGTGAATATACTAGAAATAGAAAGCAAAGGTAAGGGTTGGAAGTAAACAGCAGGAAGACTAAAGTCATGGTGATCAGTAAAAAACATGAAATCCTTTTATGCAAAATAACAGCAAACAGCACAACCTTGAGACAGGTTGATAAATTTAAATACCTGGGAACAATCATTTCACCAGATGGCAGATGCACATCAGAAATAGCCAGCAGAATCGGCCAAGCAAAAACAACATTCAAGAAGACAGAGAGCATTCTTACCAACAAATGCCTATCAATTAACATCAGGAAGAGAGTTCTTGAATGTTATATAGAACCAATACTGTTGCACGGTTGTGAGGCATGGACAGTCAACAAGCAAAGCCAGAACAAGATTGAGGCAGCTGACATGTGGTTTCTAAGAAGGATGTTGAGATTTCCATGGACAGCTATGAAAACAAACGAGACAGTCTTGATGGAGGCAGACACACAAGTAACATCATTTATTCATTGGGAAGATTAGGAAAAGGCAGGCAACATTTATAGGCCATGTTATGAGGAAAAGGGAATTAGAACACCTGGTCACAACGGGAAAGCTGGAGGGAAGGAGAGCACCAGGTAGACCCAGGGCGAAGATACTAGACGGACTTGCAGAGTGGCTGAAGACAGGGAGGGTGCAAGAGATGCTTGAGGCAACAAGAGATAGACACAGATGGAAGTCCATAATCGCCAACGCCATGCAGCAAGGCACCTGATGATGATAAACCTTGCTCATCAAACACCATCATTGTACTCATGTAGACCTTGCTCATCAAACACCATCATTGTGTAGACCTTGCTCAAACACCATCATTGTGTAGACCTTGCTCATCAAACACCATCATTGTACTCATGTAGACCTTGCTCAAACACCATCATTGTACTCGTGTAGACCTTGCTCATCAAACACCATCATTGTGTAGACCTTGCTCATCAAACACCATCATTGTACTCATGTAGACCTTGCTCATCAAACACCATCATTGTACTCATGTAGACCTTGCTTATCAAACACCATCATTGTACTCATGTAGACCTTGCTCATCAAACACCATCATTGTACTCGTGTAGACCTTGCTCATCAAACACCATCATTGTGTAGACCTTGCTCATCAAACACCATCAGTGTACTCATGTAGACCTTGCTCATCAAACACCATCATTGTGTAGACCTTGCTCAAACACCATCATTGTGTAGACCTTGCTCATCAAACACCATCATTGTACTCATGTAGACCTTGCTCAAACACCATCATTGTACTCATGTAGACCTTGCTCATCAAACACCATCATTGTACTCATGTAGACCTTGCTCATCAAACACCATCATTGTGCTCATGTAGACCTTGCTCATCAAACACCATCATTGTCTCATGTAGACCTTGCTCATCAAACACTACTCATGTAGACCTTGCTCATCAACACCATCATTGTATAGACCTTGCTCATCAAACACCATCATTGTGTAGACCTTGCTCATCAAACACCATCATTGTGTAGACCTTGCTCAAACACCATCATTATACTCATGTAGACCTTGCTCATCAAACACCATCATTTGTAGACCTTGCTCATCAAACACCATCATTGTGTAGACCTTGCCTTTTCTCCTCAGATTAGCTACAATACTGAACTGAATGTCCAGTCCTCCAGAAGTGGATGAAAAACAAGTCAACTCGTGTGCCTTCTTCCTGCAAATGCTATAAGAAAGCAGTTGAAAATTGTAAACAGCAGGACATTTGCCCATCTTGCCCTGGCGTAAAACACTGGAGAGAGAGGTTGTTTTTCCAGGTCCCTCCCCATGAAGGCCAATTAGCTTTCTGGCCTGTCTGAAGTCTGTCAAAAAATAATCAAAAAGATTAGACTGCAGTGCGGCAACACGCTCTCAACAGGAGAACAGCTACAGCTTCACATGGTAGTTCTGTTGTGACAAAAAGAAATGAATACAAATATGAATATAAATCACTTTGAAGTCCTCTGGCTTGTTATGCCAGGGTGGAAAGGACAGTAAACTTGAGCAATACCTATAACATCCCAATAACTACCTATAAATCCCACTAACACCTGTAACATCCCAATAATACCTATAAATCCCACTAACAAAATAATAATATAATAATATATTTTATTTATATAGCGCAAAATCTTGACAAAATCAAATCTAAGCGCTGAGCGTATACATGCATACATACCTACATACATATGAGCGTATACATGCATACATACATGCTTACATACTTACATACATAAATCTAAGCTGAGCGTATACATGCATACATACATACATACATAAATCTAAGCGTATACATACATACATACATACATACATACGTACGCACATGCATACATAATAATTACAATATTTATATAGCGCAAATCTCGACAAAATCAAATCCAAGCGCCGAAAAGACACACACGCACACACGCACGCACGCACGCACACACACACACACACACACACACACACACACACACACACACACACACACACACACACACACACACACACACATGCATGGCCACAAATGGGGAGAAAAGAATAAAAGCAATAAAAGCAAGAATAAAACCAATGGAAAACCACAGAGAGCACATCATATACAATTATATATTAAAACAAAGTGATTCCCCTCCGAGCGGAGACAGGCTGCAGAGGGGGGTTGAGTGAGGTTAGGATTTTATGCAGAGGAGAAAAGGTGAGTTTTGAGAGCGGACTTGAAGGAGGCAAAAGTAGGTTGCTGACGGACTGAGAGAGGAAGTTTGTTCCAGGAGAGTGGACCAGAAACAGAGAAGGCTCGTGGACCATAGGTATTGAGCTTAGTGCGTGGAAAGCGAAAAGTCAGAGGATCGGAGGCAGAGCGGAGGGTACGTGAGGGAACATAGATCTCAAGTAGGCTTGACAGGTAATCGGGGGCTGCGTTATTGAGGCTTTTGTAGCACATGGTGTCTAGTTTGTACTGTATGCGCTTTGATACAGGGAGCCAGTGAAGTTGTGCCAGGAGAGGAGATACGTGGTCAGCTTTTTTCTTTTGAGTACAAGGCGTACAGCATTGTTTTGAATGCGCTGTAGGATGTGAATGGTGGAGGCAGGAAGACCAGACAGGAGTGAATTGCAATAGTCAATGCGAGACATTATGAAGGAGAGAACGAGTTTTGCAGTTGTTTCGACAGAGAGATACTTCCTGATCAGGCTTATACGATGGAGATGATAGTAGCAAGATCTGGCAGTTTGAGAAACAAAGTTGTTCATGGACAGGGTAGAGTCAATGCAGACACCAAGGTTTTTAGCTGAATCAGAAATTGGGACTGATGTGTTACATAATGGGAGAGAAAGAGGAGGCAGCTGGGAAAGTTTCTGACGGGTGCCAATGAGGATAGCTTGTCTTGTCGTCATTAAGCTGAAGTCTATTGTGTGTCATCCAGTTCTTAATGTCCGAGTAACACTCAGTGGTGCGAGTCAACAGGCGCTGTATATTATCAGGTGAGTCACTATCTTGAAGTTGGGTGTCATCAGCATAGAAGTGGTGTTTTATAGAGTGGGAGTTGATGATGGTGGACAGGGGGGAGGTGTAAAGAGTGAAAAGAACAGGGCCAAGGACAGATCCTTGTGGAACACCACAGGTCAGGTATGCAGGTTGAGAGTAAGTGCCATTGATGAGAACAGTTTGTTTTCTGTTTGATAAATACGAAGTGAAAAAGGAGAGAGCAATGTCAGAGATGCCAAAAGTATGATGAAGTCTAGAAAGGAGAATACCATGGTCAATGGTATCGAAAGCTGCAGACAGATCAAGGAGTGTGAGGAGAGAGACTTTGCCAGTATCAGTTGCAAGGAGGAGATTGTTGAGAATGTGTAGTAGGGCAGTTTGCGGTAGGCTGACTGGAAAGGATTGAGGAGATTGTTGGCAGACAGGTGAGAGTTCAGCTGGTTGAGGACGACTTTTTCAAGGAGTTTTGACAAGAGAGATTAGAGATAGGCCGGTAATTTTTCAGTTCATTTGGGTCTAAATTGTGTTTCTTGAGGAGAGGGTGAACAATAGCAGACTTGAAAGAATCTGGGACAGTTCCAGTTTGAAAAGAAGTGTTGATGATGTCAGTGATGAATGGGAGGAGAGTAGGGAGACAATCGGAGTAGAGAGAACCTGGAAGAGGATCCAGTTCGCAGGTTTTGAACGACATGGATCTGATTGTGTTGAAAATTTCTTCTTGTGAGACTGGGGTAAAAGTAGTGAGAGGTGTGCCAGAGAAGGAAGGGTCAGGTGGGCATGGTTGACAGGGTGTCCTGTCAAGCCTAACACCTGTAACATCCCAATAACAATTACCTATAAGTATAACATCCTAATAACACCTATAACATCCCAATAACAACTACCTATAACATCCTAATAACACCTGTAACATCCCAATAACAATTACCTATATTATCCTAATAACACCTGTAACATCCCAATGACACCGTGCTAATTGCAGAAAATGAAAGGGACCTAAAAAACCTTGTGGATATACTTGAAATAGAAAGCAAAGGTAAGGGGTTGGAACTAAACAGCAGGAAGACTGAAGTCATGGTGATCAGTAAAAAACATGAAATCCCCTCATGCAAAATAACAGCAAATGGCACAACCTTGACACAGGTAAGTTCAAATACCTGGGAACGGTCATTTCATCAGACGGCAGATGCAAATCGGAAATAGCTGGCAGAATCGGACAAGCCAAAACAGCATTCAAGAAGATGACAAGCATTCTTACCAACAAATGCCTATCAATTAACATCAGAAAGACAGTCCTTGAATGTTATATAGAACCAATACTGTCGTACGGATGCGAGGCGTGGACAGTCAGCAAGCAAATCCAGAACAAGACTGAGGCAGCCAAGATGTGGTTTCTAAGAAGAATGTTGAGAGTTCCATGGACAGCAAAGAAAACAAACGAGACAGTCCTGATGGAGGCCGACAACAAGTAGATCACTCATAAGGAAGATTAGGAAAAGACAAGCAACATTTATAGGCCATTTTATGAGGAAGGGGGCTTTGGAGCACCTTGTCACAATGGGAAAGCTGGAGGGAAAGAGAGCATCGGGTAGACCCAGGGAGAGAATGCTGGACGAACTTGCAGAATGGCTGGGGATGAGAAGGGTGGGGGAGATGCTGGGGGCAACGAGAGATAGAGATGGTTGGAAGTCCATGGTCGCCAACGCCATGCGGCAGGGCACCTGATGATGATGGTGATGATGAACATCCCAATAACAACTACCTATAACATCCTAATAACTACCTATCATCATCATCAGGTGCCCTGCCGCATGGCGTTGGCGACCATGGACTTCCAACCATCTCTATCTCTCGTTGCCCCCAGCATCTCCCCCACCCTTCTCATCCCCAGCCATTCTGCAAGTTCGTCCAGCATTCTCTCCCTGGGTCTACCTGGTGGTCTCTTTCCCTCCAGCTTTCCCGTTGTGGCCAGATGCTCCAAATCCCCCTTCCTCATAAAATGGCCTATAAATGTTGCTTGTCTTTTCCTAATCTTCCTTATCAGTGATCGACTTGTGTCTGCCTCCATCAAGACTGTCTCGTTTGTTTTCTTTGCTGTCCATGGTACTCTCAACATTCTTCTGAGAAACCACATCTCGGCTGCCTCAATCCTGCTCTGGCTTTGCTTGCTGACTGTCCACGCCTCGCATCCGTACGACAGTATTGGTTCTATATAACACTCAAGGACTCTCTTTCTGATGTTAATTGATAGGCATTTGTTGGTAAGAATGCTTGTCATCTTCTTGAATGCTGTTTTGGCTTGTCCGATTCTGCCAGCTATTTCCGATGTGCATCTGCCGTCTGAAACTGAAAATAAGCCAATTAACTTATAAACCTTAAGGTTCCTTTAGCTATAACTACCTATAACACTATATAACAATAATGAACAATACTAACTATAACAATAACAACTACCTATAGCAGCCCAATAACACCTATAACATCAAATCTACTAACATCCTATACAACTACCTATTAGAATCCAAATAACAACTAATAACACCAATAATATCTATGAAAACCAACAACTACCTGTAACATAATAATACCTGTAACAATAACAACTACCTATAAAATCCCAATATAACTTACTACCTAAACATCCCAATAACGACTAGCTATAACAATAAGTGTAAACAACTACCTGTAACAATAACAACTACCTTAAGCACCAACTAACTACCTATCAACAAATAACATCCTGATATCTATATCATCTAAAACAACTACCTATAGCAATAACAACAAATATAACAATAACAACCTGCAACAATAACAACTACCTGTAACAACAACAACTACCTATAGCAATAACAACAAATATAATAACAACCTGCAACAACAACAACTACCTATAGCAATAACAACAAATATAACAATAACAACCTGCAACAATAACAACTACCTATAACAACAACAACTACCTACAGCAATAACAACAAATATAACAATAACAACCTGCAACAATAACAACTACCTGTAACAACAACAACTACCTATAGCAATAACAACAAATATAATCAATAACAACTACGAACAACAACAACTACCTACAGCAATAACAACAAATATAACAATAACAACCTGCAACAATAACAACTACCTGTAACAACAACAACTACCTATAGCAATAACAACAAATATTAACAATAACAACCTGCAACAATACAACAACTACCTGTAACAACAACACTACCTATAGCAATAACAACAAATATAACAATAACAACCTGCAACAATAACAACTACCTGTAACAACAACAACTACCTATAGCAATAACAACAAATATAACAATAACAACCTGCAACAATAACAACTACCTGTAACAACAACAACTACCTATAGCAATAACAACAAATATAACAATAACAACCTGCAACAATAACAACTACCTGTAACAACAACAACTACCTATAGCAATAACAACAAATATAACAATAACAACCTGCAACAATAACAACTACCTGTAACAACAACAACTACCTATAGCAATAACAACAAATATAACAATAACAACCTGCAACAATAACAACTACCTGTAACAACAACAACTACCTAACAATAACAACAAATATAACATAACAACTGCAACAATAACAACTACCTGTAAACAAACAACAACTACCATAGCAATAAACAAATTAACAATAACAACTGCAACAATAACAACTACCTGTAACAACAACAACTACCTAATAGCAATAACAACAACTATAACAATAACTAACCTGCAACAATAACAACTACCTGTAACAACAACAACAACTACCTATAGCAATAACAACAAATTAACAATAACAACCTGCAACAATAACAACTACCTGTAACAACAACAACAACTACCTATACAAATAACAACAAATATAACAATAACAACCTCAACAATAACAACTACCTGTACTACAACAACAACAACTACCTATAGCAATAAACAACAACATATAACAATAACAAACCTGCAACAATAACAACTACCTGTAACAACAACAACTACCTAACAATAACAACTACAATTAACAATAACAACCTACAACAATAACAACTACCTGTAAAAAATAACAACTACCTAACAATAACAACTACCTGTAACAATAACAACTACCTAACAACATTAACAACTACCTGTAACAATAACAACTACCAACAACAATAACAACTACCTGTAACAATAACGACTACCTACAACAATAACAACTACCTGTAACATTAACAACTACCAAACAACAATAACAACTACCTGTAACATTAACAACTACCAACAACAATAACAACTACCTGTAACAATAACAACTACCAACAACAATAACAACTACCTGTAACATTAACAACTACCACAACAATAACAACACCTTAACATAACAACTACCAACAACAATAACAACTACCTATAACAATAACAAATACCTGTAACATTAACAACTACCTACAACAATAACTACATACAACAATAACCTACAACACCTACCTATAACAATAACTATAACAACTACCTACAACAGTAACAACTACCCATAACAAAGACCTATAACAATAACAACAATACACTGTATTAGTGTATATCTATAATGTGACCATGCTTGAATGCAACAGAAAAATGGATCTCTTGGATTTGTATGATGACCTCTTCCACTGGCTAAACATCTGTATGTAGTCGGACCATCCACTGACTGAAACCAACGGAATATCGACACCAAACATCTGTATGTAGTCAGACTCCTCACTGACTGAAACCAACGGAATATTAACACCAAACATATAATATGTATGTAGTCAGACAATCCACTGACTGAAACCAACGGAATATCAACTGACTGAAACCAACGGAATATCAACACCAAACATCTGTATGTAGTCAGACTACTCACTGACTGAAACCAACGGAATATTAAGACCAAAAATCTGTATGTAGTCAGACAATCCACTGACTGAAACCAACGGAATATCAACTGACTGAAACCAACGGAATATTAACACCAAACATCTGTATGTAGTCAGACTATCCACTGACTGAAACCAACGGAATATTAACACCAAACATCTGTATGTAGTCAGACTATCCACTGACTGACACCAACGGAATATTAACACCAAACATCTGTATGTAGTCAGACTATCCACTGACTGACACCAACGGAATATTAACACCAAACATCTGTATGTAGTCAGACTATCCACTGACTGACACCAACGGAATATTAACACCAAACATATAATATGTATGTAGTCAGACAATCCACTGACTGAAACCAACAGAATATTAACACCAAACATCTGTATGTAGTCAGACAATCCACTGACTGAAACCAACGGAATATTAACACCAAACATATAATATGTATGTAGTCAGACAATCCACTGACTGAAACCAACGGAATATTAACACCAAACATCTGTATGTAGTCAGACAATCCACTGACTGAAACCAACGGAATATTAACACCAAACATCTGTATATAGTCAGACAATCCACTGACTGAAACCAACGGAATATTAACACCAAACATATAATAAGTATGTAGTCAGACAATCCACTGACTGAAACCAACGGAATATTAACACCAACCATCTGTATGTAGTCAGACAATCCACTGACTGAAACCAACGGAATATTAACACCAACCATCTGTATGTAGTCAGACAATCCACTGACTGAAACCAACGGAATATTAACACCAAACATCTGTATGTAGTCAGACAATCCACTGACTGAAACCAACGGAATATTAACACCAACCATCTGTATGTAGTCAGACAATCCACTGACTGAAACCAACGGAATATTAACACCAAACATATAATATGTATGTAGTCAGACAATCCACTGACTGAAACCAACGGAATATTAACACCAACCATCTGTATGTAGTCAGACAATCCACTGACTGAAACCAACGGAATATTAACACCAAACATCTGTATGTAGTCAGACTGTCCACTGACAAAAACAAACAGAATATTAAGACCACACATCTGTATACACAGCCAGTGAAACCATATTCCTCATAACCATTCCAACCATTATAATATACAGTCCAATTCATACAGTGTGGACATATGAATGCCATCATTATTTACGGAAAACCAAATGTGACCTGTCAAATCACCTGAATGTACAGAACCAGAAAAACACAGAAACAGGATTTGCATTGAATATAACAAAGACAAGACAGGCACAAATCTTCAGGCAACTGGCCTTTATCAAGCATACATTTTAAAAAAAACATAAAACAAAATTTAGGGGGAGGGAGAACACAAAAACTTTACTGACGTTTCACTGAGCAGAAGCTGACTGATGTATGTTGGTTTAAGACCAATCCTAACCATTCAATCACGGCATTCGAGTCAAAATTTCTGTAAATCTTTTCACTGTGACGCCATAACACCTGAACGTTAACTTATGCCCAAATCTAACCATACAATTACAGTGTCAAGAGTTACACGAATATATGTCCACTGCTACATCAAAACACTGGAGTGTTAGCTTACACCCAGACTAAACCATTCAGTTACAGTTTACGAGTTACAAGAAAGTGTCTACGTGACGTCAAAACAACTGGGTTAGCCTACACCGACTAACCATTCAATTAACAGTATACGAGTTACAAGAAATGTCTACCGTGACTCAAAACAACAAGTGTTAGCCTACACCCAGACTTAACCATTCAATTACAGTATACGAGTTACAAGAAATATGTCCACCGTGACGTCAAAACAACAGAGTGTTAGCCTACACCCAGACTTAACCATTCAATTACAGTTTACGAGTTACAATGTCTACACCCTATTCCAGTTTATCACTCATTTACCTGTTGAAGCCAAAATACAACTGCTCCAATGTGATGATTAAAACACACGAAAGCCAGAACATAAGCATTACCTACTGAAAACAACATCTAACCATTCCATAGCAGTCACTGAAAAGATGATGTTTCTGTTACAGTATTCTACAGAAAACTCATACACAGCAGTCAGATATTCTACTCACCTGCACTAATTATGCTGAGGTCCGGTCATTTCCAATCACATTCTACACTCATCTCCCTTCCTAAATCATGTCTATTTCTACTTACCTCAGTCTTATCAACCATCTTGCATTCATATGCACACTCCTCCCCCCACCCCTACACACATATCCACCCACCCCCCACCCCCCACACACATATCCACCCACACCCCACCACACCCTCTACACACAAAGATGAAAAGAACAGAAAAGAAAGATGAACCTAGGTCAAGGGGGATGACCAGTACACAACTCAACTTTGATATTAACAATCCACAGTGATGCTCGCACACACACATACACACACACACACACACACACACAACACACACACCACACACACACACACACACCACACACACACAAAACACACACACACATAAAACACACACACACACACACATTTCATCTATCACACAAACACTGACACAGTCCAAAACAAGTGTGACTGCCCACGTTCAAGCAAACAGGAACCAGAAAAAAAACCACAAAAGAAGAAAAAGAACGCATATTTAATACAACAATGTGCCTGTCTTGTCTTGTCTTGTTGTATTGAATACGCATTCTTATTCATCTTTCATGTTTTTTCTGGTTACTGACACAGTCAACAAAATCAAAGGAAAAAATGCAGGGGAAAAATGCACACACTTGTAAAGAAAGATAATCCAAGTACTCCAGTCAAATTATCTACCCATAAATTTGTCATAAAGTGGCAAGTGATCTTGTTCCAATCATCAACCCATAAATAAATATTAACAATATAATCCTTTCCATCATACCAATTTTTCACTATGATAAAGTCTTACAAATACTGATGATGAAGCCACACTTTATACATAAAGCAAGAATACATCTATAGATCTACATCCTTCCACTTGTCCATCGCACAAACGCATACACGAATAACAAACAAAAAACAAAAAAATAATAATAATAAAATAAAACAAACTTTGTATACATACCATTAACTGGACAGTTTTAGTACTTTACATACAGGAGTTACAGGATAATATACATAATTTATATGTTTCATTATTTCATTAACCCTTTCAGTTTCACTCTCACACCTATCCACCAACTGCAACTTTGCAAGAACTTAGCCTTTTGACTCCCTCACCCTATTCCCAGCTTCCTGCAGGAAGCTGGTGGATAAGGTGAGGGAGTGAAAGGGTTAAGGTTCTGCTTTGCTAGTATGGTTCTTTGATTGACAATGCAGGATGCTGATGGATAGGATGCGGGAGTCAAGCTGTTAATTTCCCTCGTTGTTTCATTCAGTTTGTTTATAAAAGATTTAGTAAAAAAAAACAACAACAAAAACCCATATCCCTCCCCTTCAAAACACACCAAAAGAATGCAAAATGAAAAAAAATATGCATAACAAAAATGGAATGTTGGTTTACAACCGATCATCTAATGTATAACTTATCATGACTGATTTATAACTGATCATCAGGATCATATGTAACTGACCACAATTCACAGACTGTGATGCCAATTGCCATGTACAGTCAAACACAGCGCCAGGTCAAACAATAACAACAAAATACTTGTGTGAGAAGAAAATCAGGAATATTTTTTAAGAAAATAGGGCAAACATGTATACACACTATCACCACCATCATCAACAACAACAAAATATTAGTGATAACTGTTGTTAAGTACAGTTCTATTCAAATTTGCTGGATGTCAAACAAGTATCTCCAGCATCATGAAAAAATGCATTCATAAAGTAAAATGTTCCAATATCATGGCACACAGATAAACAGATAAACAAGAAATGACAAATAAAAACCAACACATACATACCAAAGGACACACACTCCTACCAAGAAGACAGACAGAAACAGAAACAGTGAAAGAGAAAGATACAGAAATACACAGAGACAGACAGACACAGAGACAGAGAGTGAAAGAAAAAGATAAAGAAATACAGACAGAGAGTGAAAGAAAAAAAAAATTACATAGGGAGACAGACAGAGAGAGAGAGTGAAAGAGAAAGAAATATAGACAGATACAGACAGCAAGAGAAATACAGAAAGACACAGATTGAAAGAGCAGAAGAGAAAGAAATGCAGAGAGACAGAGAGAAAATGTTCCATTCCATGGTATGTGTGCAACTGAGTTCTATGAGAAAGGAAGAAAAGAAAAAAAAACACTCCATGGTATGCATGCAACCGAGATCTACGAGGAACAAAAAAAAACCTCCATGGCATGTGTGCAACCGAGATCTACGAGAAAGAAAAAAAAAACCTCCATGGTATGTGTGCAACCAAGATCTACGAGGAACAAAAAAAAAAACTCCATGGTATGTGTGCAACCGAGATCTACGAGAAAGAAAAAAAACCTCCATGGTATGCGTGCAACCGAGTTGTACAAAAGAAAGGAAGAAAAAGAACAGAACCACATTACCATCGATGACATGTCACATCATACAAGAACACCACAACCACCACAACATTAAATACAAAAATAATCACACAAAAAAACAAAGAAAAAAAAAAGGAAAAAAAATACAAGGGCAGACAACACACCTAACCTGACCGCTGGCTGTGAACCATGTGACTTGACAACTGTACCATATACGTCACATGAAGACGACCATGGGCCAACTGGTATGCACCAAGTACATCAAACACAAATAGGCGTGTTGGGTGTGGTGGTGACTGATCAACACAGAAGTGTCAAACATGCAATGATGCAGTAGTAGACCACTGTAGACGACAGGCGCACAGGGGGTTGTCCCACATGTCAATGTCCACCACCAGCACCAACACATTCACCAAGCACACAAAAAGTCAGCTAGGTGTGGATGTCCGCTGGAGTATGGAGACCTCTTCAAATTATAATGCAGGTAATGTTTTTTACATTCACCTGTATTCTACCTTCAGTGTAGCCAGGTGTGTCCAGTGGAGTACGGAGACCTTCACACTTGTGTTTATTTCATTACATATTCCATATTGTGTGTCCTTTACCACACATTTATATTCCACATAGTGTGTCCTTCACCACACATTTATATTCCACATAGTGTGTCCTTTACCACACATTTATATTCCACATAGTGTGTCCTTCACCACACATTTATATTCCACATAGTGTGTCCTTTACACACATTTATATTCCACATAGTGTGTCCTTTACCACACATTTATATTCCACATAGTGTGTCCTTTACCACACATTTATATTCCACATAGTGTGTCCTTTACCACACATTTATATTCCACATAGTGTGTCCTTTACCACACATTTATATTCCACATAGTGTGTCCTTTATCACACATTTATATTCCACATAGTGTGTCCTTTACCACACATTTATATTCCACATAGTGTGTCCTTTCACACTTTTACCAAGTGTGTCCTTTACCACACATTTATATTCCACATAGTGTGTCCTTTACCACACATTTATATTCCACATAGTGTGTCCTTTACCACACATTTATATTCCACATAGTGTGTCCTTTATCACACATTTATATTCCACATAGTGTGTCCTTTATCACACATTTATATTCCACATAGTGTGTCCTTTACCACACATTTATATTCCACATAGTGTGTCCTTTACACACATTTATATTCCACATAGTGTGTCCTTTCACACATTTTATTCCACATAGTGTGTCCTTTACCACACATTTATATTCCACATAGTGTGTCCTTTATCACACATTTATATTCCACATAGTGTGTCCTTTACACACATTTATATCAATAGTGTGTCCTTTCACACATTTATATTCCACATAGTGTGTCCTTTATCACACATTTATATTCCACATAGTGTGTCCTTTATCACACATTTATATTCCACATAGTGTGTCCTTTACCACATTTATATTCCACATAGTGTGTCCTTTATCACACATCAGTGTGTCCTTTACACACATTTATATTCCACATAGTGTGTCCTTTACACACATTTATATTCAATATGGCTTTACACACATAGTGTGTCCTTTCCACACATTTATATTCCACATAGTGTGTCCTTTACCACACATTTATATTCCACATAGTGTGTCCTTTACCACACATTTATATTCCACATAGTGTGTCCTTTACCACACATTTATATTCCACATAGTGTGTCCTTATACCACACATTTATATTCCACATAGTGTGTCCTTTACCACACATTTATATTCCACATAGTGTGTCCTTTATCACACATTTATATTCCACATAGTGTGTCCTTTACCACACATTTATATTCCACATAGTGTGTCCTTTATCACACATTTATATTCCACATAGTGTGTCCTTTACCACACATTATATTACATAGTGTGTCCTTTACCACACATTTATATTCCACATAGTGTGTCCTTTACCACACATTTATATTCCACATAGTGTGTCCTTTACCACACATTTATATTCCACATAGTGTGTCCTTTAAACCAACCCCATTTATATTCCACATAGTGTGTCCTTTATCCACACATTTATATTCCACATAGTGTGTCCTTTATCACACATTTATATTCCACATAGTGTGTCCTTTACCACACATTTATATTCCACATAGTGTGTCCTTTACCACACATTTATATTCCACATAGTGTGTCCTTTACCACACATTTATATTCCACATAGTGTGTCCTTTACCACACATTTATATTCCACATAGTGTGTCCTTTATCCACACATAGTGTGTCCTTTACCACACATTTATATTCCACATAGTGTGTCCTTTACCACACATTTATATTCCACATAGTTGTCCTTTACCACACATTTATATTCCACATAGTGTGTCCTTCACACATTTATTTCCACATAGTGTGTCCTTTACACACATTTATATTCCACATAGTGTGTCCTTTACACACATTTATATTCCACATAGTGTGTCCTTTATCACACATTTATATTCCACATAGTGTGTCCTTTACACACACATGTGTGTCCTTCCCACATAGTGTGTCCTTTACCACACATTTATATTCCACATAGTGTGTCCTTTACCACACATTTATATTCCACATAGTGTGTCCTTTACCACACATTTATATTCCACATAGTGTGTCCTTTATCACACATTTATATCCACATAGTGTGTCTCTTTACCACACAATATTTATATTCCACATAGTGTGTCCTTTATCACACATTTATATTCCACAAGTGTGTCCTTTACACACATTTAATTACACATAGTGTGTCCTTTACCACACAT
Source organism: Monoplex corrugatus (assembly GCA_030674185.1). Lineage (NCBI taxonomy): Eukaryota > Metazoa > Mollusca > Gastropoda > Littorinimorpha > Ranellidae > Monoplex > Monoplex corrugatus. The sequence goes on along the minus strand of JAPXFY010000524.1, from coordinate 12,704 downwards.
TTATATTCCACATAGTGTGTCCTTTATCACACATTTAATTCCACATAGTGTGTCCTTTCAATCTACACATTTATATTCCACTAGTGTGTCCTTACCACACAAGCGTGTGTCCTTTATCACACATTTATATTCCACAAGTGTGTCCTTTACCACACATTTATATTCCACATAGTGTGTCCTTTATCACACATTTATATTCCACATAGTGTGTCCTTTATCACACATTTATATTCCACATAGTGTGTCCTTTATCACACATTTATATTCCACATAGTGTGCTCAACAGTGTGTCCACACACTTTATATTCCACATAGTGTGTCCTTTACCACACATTTATATTCCACATAGTGTGTCCTTTATCACACATTTATATTCCACATAGTGTGTCCTTATCACCACACATTTATATTCCACATAGTGTGTCCTAACATTACCATCACATATGGTATTTACAACACATAGTGTGTCCTTACACACATTATATTCCACATAGTGTCCTTTACCAAACAAGTGTGTCCTTTACCACACATTTATATTCCACATAGTGTGTCCTTTACCACACATTTAATTCCACATAGTGTGTCCTTTATCACACATTTATATTCCACATAGTGTGTCCTTTACCACACATTTATATTCCACATAGGTGTCCTTTACCACAATTTATATTCCACATAGTGTGTCCTTCATACCCCTATTCCACAACATTTATATTCCACATAGTGTGTCCTTATCACACAATCACATAGTGTGTCCTTTACCAACAACATTTATATTCCACATAGTGTGTCCTTTTACCACACATTATATCACATAGTGTGTCCTTTACCAACATTTATATTCCACAAGTGTGTCCTTTACCACACATTTATATTCCACATAGTGTGTCCTTTACACACATTTATATCCCATGGCCTTACACACATTTTTTTCCACATAGTGTGTCCTTTATCACACATTTATATTCCACATAGTGTGTCCTTTACCACACATAGTGTGTCCTTATATCACACATAGTGTGTCCTTTACCACACATTTATATTCCACATAGTGTGTCCTTTATCACACATTTATATTCCACATAGTGTGTTACCTTTATACCACATAGTGTGTCCTTTACCACACATTTATATTCCACATAGTGTGTCCTTTACCACACATTTATATTCCACATAGTGTGTCCTTTACCACACATTTATATTCCACATAGTGGTCCTTTTCACACATTTATATTCCACATAGTGGTCCTTTACACCATTTATATTCCACATAGTGTGTCCTTTACACACATTTATATTCCACATAGTGTGTCCTTTATCACACATTTATATTCCACATAGTGTGTCCTTTATCACACATTTATATTCCACATAGTGTGTCCTTTATCACACATTTATATTCCACATAGTGTGTCCTTTATCACACATTTATATTCCACATAGTGTGTCCTTTACCACACATTTATATTCCACATAGTGTGTCCATTAGGCAGAACAACTGGTACTCAGCAGAACAGGAACTGGCTGAAGGAGAACCCGTGCTCATCAAAGTCTTTCCCACGCAATTTGTGTCAAAGAGCCGCAGAACACGTGTCTCCAGGATTGCCTTCTATCTTCTGTGTGAACAGTACAAAACAGCCGGTACTCACCAGATGAGGGACTGGCAGGAGCAGACCCTGGCGTCACCATCTCCCATGCAGTGTCTGCCTTCAGGACTGCTATTCAGTTGAACAGGGACTGGCAGAAGCAAAGCCGGGTGTCACCACTCTCCCATGCAGTGTTTGCCGAAGAACATGTGCCTCCAGAGCCAGTACTCAGCAGACGAGGGACTGGCAGCAGCAAACTCTTTCCCATGCAGTGTATGCCAAAGAAAGGTGCCTCCAGGATTGGTCTTTTGTCTTCTATTGAACAATGCAGAACAGCTGGTATTCAGCAGAACAGGGTCTTGCAGAAGCAGAGCTGGGCGTCATCACTCTCCCATGCAGTGTTTGCTGAAGAGTATGTTCCTCCAGAGCCAGTACTCAGCAGAAGAGGGTCTTGAAGAAGCAGAGTCGAGCGTCACCAAACTCTTTCTCATGCAATGTTCGCCGCAGAACACGTACCTCCAGGATTGGTATTCAGCAGAAGAGGGACTGGCAGAAGCAAACTCTTTCCCATGCAGCGTCTGCCAAAAAAACACCTGCCTCCAGGATTGGTATTCAGCAGAAGAGGGACTGGCAGAAGCAGAGTCGGCCATCAGGCATCACCACTCTCCCATGCAGTGTTTGCGGAAGAATATGTGCCTCCAGGACTGGTACTCAGCAGATGAGGGACTGGCAGAAGCAGAGCCAGGCTTCACCAAACTCTCTCCCATGCAGTGTTTGCCGAAGAACACGCGTCTCCAGGGTTGGTACTCAGCAGAAGACTGACCGGCAGAAGCAGACTCCCAGGGGCATCACGGAACTCTTTCCCATGCGATGCCTGCCGCAGAACACGTACCTCCAAGGTTGGTATTCTGTCTTACATGAAGACCCACACCAGACACTGAAGAACGGTACGCCCACTCATCAATCAGACTGAAGAGTCCAACTATATGCACATTGTGTGTACTGACTGCACTGCAAGAGTTGCCAATTTTACAAAATTTAAGTTGGCTGAAGTTTTAATTTCGTAGAATTACTGTCACCGTACAGAATCTCCATAAATCTTCGACAAGGACTGCTCAGAGGCTTTCCACACACTCCAGGGACTACGGCCATTATGAATACACAGAGAATGAACATCTGTCTCTCTCATTACACAGAAAATCAGTGATGGTCACAAAGGTCTCCAATTTTATGAGAAAACTTCCAATACTTCTTCCATTACACAGATAATCAATGATGGTTACAAGGGTCTCCAATTTTATGGAACAGAAAATCAAAGATAGTTTTAAAGGTCTCCAATTTTATGGAACAGAAAATCAAAGGTGGTTATAAAGGTCTCCAATTTTATGGAACAGAAAATCAAAGGTGGTTATGAAGGTCTCCAATTTTATGGAACAGAAAATCAAAGCTGGTTATGAAGGTCTCCAATTTTATGGAACAGAAAACAGCGATGGTGACAAAACTTCCAATACTTTTTCCATTACACAGAAAATTAGTGGTGATTACAAAACGTCCAATATTTTTTCCATTACACAAAAAAATCAGTGATGATTACAAAGGTCTCCAATTTTATGACAAAAATTCCAATACTTTTTCCATCACACAGAAATTCAGTGATGGTAACAAAACTTCCAATAATTTTTCCATCACACAGAAATTCAGTCATGGTTACAAAACTTCCAATAATTTTTCTTTACACAGAAATTAGTGATGGTTACAAAATTTCCAATACTTTTTCTATTACACAGAAATTCAGTGACGATTAAAAACTCCCAATACTTTTTCTATTACACAGAAAATCAGTGACGATTACAAAACTCCCAATACTTTTTCTATTACACAGAAAATCAGTGACGATTACAAAACTCCCAATACTTTTTCATACACAGAAAATCAGTGATGATTACAAAACTCCCAATACTTTTATTACACAGAAATCAGTGATGATTACAAAACTCCCAATACTTTTTCATTACAACAGGAAAATCATGATAAGATTACAAAAATCCTCAATACATACACAAAACAATAACAAAGTCCAAATAAATAAAAATAAACTACAATACACAACATAACAAAAAATAACTAATATAATACAGCACAAAGAGATCATATTGCTTTTTGTATCAACATTTTTTTTTTCCACAATTTTGTTTTCCAACAATTTTTTTTTTCTTTTTTTCCTTGTCTTTCTTCTTCCTTTTTTTTTTTTTTCTTTTTTTTTTTTTTTTTTTTTTTTTTTTAATGACCTCTTCTCATGCACAATCATTTCACAAAATATCACACAACACACATACACAAATAAACAACTAAATAAAAGAAGACAAATACATAAAACAGGGATGTAAGGTCCCAGTATTTCAAACCAGCTTGGGTGGGACCAAACCCCTACCCCATTGCCCTCTCCACCTCCATCCCCATCCAACCTCCACCACCACCACCACCACCACTACCACCACTACCACTACCACCACCCCACACACAATCTAAATGCCCTACATAACCACTCCAACACCTTACATCCACCCTGGACCTCAAACCAAGATGAGATCCCTGAAAGTACTATGGTCCCACACATACCTTCCTCTCACCCCCCCTCACCCCCACACACACAATCTAAATGCCCTACATAACCACTCCAACACCTTACATCCACCCTGGACCTCAAACCAAGACGAGATCCCTGAAAGTACTATGGTCCCACACAAGCCTTCCTCTCCCCCCCCTCACCCCCACACACACAATCTAAATGCCCTACATAACCACTCCAACACCTTACATCCACCCTGGACCTCAAACCAAGATGAGATCCCTGAAAGTACTATGGTCCCACACAAGCCTTCCTCTCCCCCCCCCCCCCCCCCCCCCCCACAATCTAAATGCCCTACATAACCACCCCAACACCTTACATCCCCCCTCCCCCTCCTTCAACCCACACACATGCAAACAACCGATACAATAATAATCCACTCAAATAAAACCAACTCTGAAAACACACACACTTGACCTTGTTAGCCCTCACACACACACACACACAACACACACAACACACACACACACACACACACACACACACACACACAACACAAAACACACACACAAAGACTGTAATGGAACAGTAAGTACGCATATCAGTGCATTTAACCCTTTGGCTCCTGCACCATATTCACCAACTGCAAAAACTTAACCCTTTCACTCCCTCACCCTATCCACCAGCTTTCTGTACAGGATGAGGGAGTGAAAGGATTATGTTTTTGTTTTGTTAGCATGGTTAACAATGCAGGGTGCGGGAGTCAAAGGGTTAAACGTATGATGTCAGGAAAAGCATTTAGTGTTGACCTTTCCACCCAATTCATCACAAAGGGTTAAACGTATGATGTCAGGAAAAGCATTTAGTGTTGACCATTCCACTCAATTCATCACAGAGGGTTTTTGAAAAGAAAAAAAAAACACTTAACCCTTTGACTCCTGCACCCTCTGCACCAACATCACAAACTTAATCCTTTGATTCCCTCACCCTATCCATCAGCTTCCTGTAGAAAGCTGTTGGATAGGATAAGGGAATCAAAGGGTTAAGTTTTTGTTTTGCTAACACAGTCAACAAAGCAGGATGCTGATGGACAGGTGAAGGAGTCAAAGGGTTAACCTTATAGTCATTATTGTTATTTTCATTTACAGCAGCCCAGCTGACTGCTTACAGCCATATCAGGGCTATAACCGTTTCAAACATACACAACAGTTCAACAGGAAAGGAAAAAAAAGAAAATTAAAGTACACACACAACACATTGACGTACATAATCTAATAAGATGCCCCTGACGTCAACAACTCCAACTAATTTATCACACAGGGGACACAAAAAACACACCTAAATAGAAATTGAAACCTAAGTAAAGACACTAAAACATACATAAAAATTGGCCTAAGTTACCCAAAATCGCTTCCGCATATCTTACTTCCCTAAAGCCAAAACTGCAATCAATGCATGTACCCAAATATCAACCTTAAGAGAAAGTATGTAAGACTTTATCAAACACATACATGTGAATGGACCAGCAAGGCAGAAAATGATAGGAAGAAATGACAGAAAGCAAAGGAAGAAGAAAGAAACAAAGAGAGTGACAGAAAAGAGGAAATTTCTAGCACAGAATTTCCAGAAGGTGGGGATACTATTTATACTGAAAGAACCCCCGGCATCCCCACGGGGGGTTGAAACACCAAGAAACAAAATGTCAGCAAGCAAAGCATTCCAGAAAACAGGAATCAGAAATGCACAAAAATTAATCAGAACCTGATAAGAGCAAAACACAAGACAAGACTAGACAAGGCAAGACAACGACAAGACACAACAAGACCAGACTAGACTAGACAAGGCAAGAGAAGCGTTCTGAGTTATGCCTTTCTGATTCCTATTTGCATGAATGTTGGCTGCCGCGTTCACTAAGATTCCACAAATTGTCAAAAAGAAGACTACAATAACATCTCCTATTACATGAGATGGGGACACACACAAAAAACAACAACAAAAAAGCACAATTCATGTCATTGCGAAGTCACACACACACACACACACACACACACACACACACACACACACACACACACACACACACACACACACACAAAGGTAGGAGGGAGGTAACTGTCACTTCTGTATCCCAAAACCAATAAATCACTTTCAACATCAACAACAACAACCTATCTTCCTTGTCTGTTGTTTTCAGTAACAACAACAACAACAACCTATCTTCCTTGTCTGTTGTTTTCAGTAACAACAACAACAACCTATCTTCCTTGTCTGTTGTTTTCAGTAACAACAACAACAACAACCTATCTTCCTTGTCTGTTGTTTTCAGTAACAACAACAACAACAACCTATCTTCCTTGTCTGTTGTTTTCAGTAACAACAACAACAACAACAACAACCTATCTTCCTTGTCTGTTGTTTTCAGTAACAACAACAACAACAACCTATCTTCCTTGTCTGTTGTTTTCAGTAACAACAACAACAACAACAACAACCTATCTTCCTTGTCTGTTGTTTTCAGTAACAACAACAACAACAACAACCTATCTTCCTTGTCTGTTGTTTTCAGTAACAACAACAACCTATCTTCCTTGTCTGTTGTTTTCAGTAACAACAACAACAACAACAACAACCTATCTTCCTTGTCTGTTGTTTTCAGTAACAACAACAACAACAACAACCTATCTTCCTTGTCTGTTGTTTTCAGTAACAACAACAACAACCTATCTTCCTTGTCTGTTGTTTTCAGTAACAACAACAACAACAACAACCTATCTTCCTTGTCTGTTGTTTTCAGTAACAACAACAACAACAACAACCTATCTTCCTTGTCTGTTGTTTTCAGTAACAACAACAACAACAACACTATCTTCCTTGTCTGTTGTTTTCAGTAACAACAACAACCTATCTTCCTTGTCTGTTGTTTTCAGTAACAACAACAACCTATCTTCCTTGTCTGTTGTTTTCAGTAACAACAACAACAACCTATCTTCCTTGTCTGTTGTTTTCAGTAACAACAACAACAACAACAACCTATCTTCCTTGTCTGTTGTTTTCAGTAACAACAATCAAACAACCCTATCTTCCTTGTCTGTTGTTTTCAGTAACAACAACAACAACAACAACCTATCTTCCTTGTCTGTTGTTTTCAGTAACAACAACAACAACAACCTATCTTCCTTGTCTGTTGTTTTCAGTAACAACAACCACCACCTATCTTCCTTGTCTGTTGTTTTCAGTAACAACAACAACAACAACAACAACCTATCTTCCTTGTCTGTTGTTATCGACAGCAATAACAACAGCAATAACAACAAGTTATAATCTATTCCTCTTCTTTCCAGTCTTTTGTTCAAAGAACAATAACAACAATTATCTATTTCTTTTCATGTTTGCTTTTTTTTTTAAACCACCACCACCTCCACCAACTACCACACACACACACACACACACACACACCACACACACACACACACACACACACACACACACACAGAGTCTTCATTTAACTAATACTTAGGTAATGTATTCCAGAAAATGTCAAAAATAACAGAAACCATTGGTTTCAAAAAAATAACACGAAACATTTGTTAAAAAATATATATATATTAAAAAAAAAAACACACACAATTCATGACACAACCATCTCTAAACTTGGCATCCACTTTCATTGTAACAAATAATTTGGCAAACTTGCACAAGATTTCACTTAGTCCTGTCAAATTCAAACCAAAAAGAAAACATAAAACAAATGTTCCCATGACAATTCAATGACTGGAGTTTTGGATCTCTCTCTCTCTCTGTCTGTCTCTCTCTCTCTCACACACACACACACATACACACAACATGCATACACATACACACACACATATACATACACACACATACACACAACATGCATACACATACACACACACATATACATACACACACATACACACAACATACATACACATACACACACACATATACATACACACACATACACATACAGACACACACTTTTATACAAGCATTCACAATCAATCAGCAATCTAATCATTCTCCACCACTACCACCCGCAGTACACACACACACACACACACACTTCTATACAAACATTCAGCAAACTAATCATTCACCACCACTACCACACACCACTACCACCCGCACTACACACACACACACAAAACTTAACCAAAATTTCGGACTTTATAAAGGCTGAATCTTCTTTAAACCAGGCTTTCAGTACATGAGTAAAGGAGCATCACTCATGTGCACAGCATCAACTTACCTGTCCTAATACAATATGAAGAGAGATTAATGATTACACAAGTGGTACATATACACAAACCATACTGACTGACCTACACTACCAACATGAACTGATGGGTGATACATATACACAAACCATATTGACTGACCTACACTACCAACATGAACTGATGGGTGGTACATATACACAGACCATACTGACTGACCTACACTACCAACATGAACTGATGGGTGGTACATATACACAGACCATACTGACTGACCTACACTTCCAACATGAACTGATGGGTGATACATATACACAGACCATACTGACTGACCTACACTACCAACATGAACTGATGGGTTATACATATACACAGATCATACTGACTGACCTACACTACCAACATGAACTTACAGGGGGTGGTACATGCACAGAAATACTGGCTGATACACCCAAAACACCAGCCGTTGTACACTACACCCACTTACCTGTCCAGTACTATATTAGCATGATGAAAGAATTATGCAGACTGAAATATGCAAACATACTGGCCGATTTACAATGTGAACTGAAGTCAATGCAAGACCAGATTGCACTGCACTGATCTGTTCCAATACAGTATTAGTCACACACACACGTACAAGAAAATACAGAAGGCAGACTGCACTATACCGGTCTGTCCAATACAGTATTAGTCTCACACACACACATACAAGAAAATACAGAAGACAGACTGCACTATACCGATCTGTCCAATACAGTATCAATTACAGACATACATTACAGAAGGCAGACTGCACTATACCGATCTGTCCAATACAGTATCAATTACAGACGTACATTACAGAAGACAGACTGCACTATACCGATCTGTCCAATACAGTATCAATTACAGACGTACATTACAGAAGACAGACTGCACTATACCGGTCTGTCCAATACAGTATCAATTACAGACGTACATTACAGAAGACAGACTGCACTATACCCGTCTATCCAATACAGTATCAATTACAGACGTACATTACAGAAGACAGACTGCACTATACCCGTCTGTCCAATACAGTATCAATTACAGACGTACATTACAGAAGGCAGACTGCACTATACCGGTCTGTCCAATACAGTATCAATTACAGACGTACATTACAGAAGACAGACTGCACTATACCCGTCTATCCAATACAGTATCAATTACAGACGTACATTACAGAAGACAGACTGCACTATACCCGTCTGTCCAATACAGTATCAATTACAGACGTACAAGAAAATACAAAAGGCAAATATATCTACAGTGAATGTCAGCACAATGCCAGCAGAAATCAGGCAACCTCTACACCAACACTAATGGCACTACCCTCAAACAAGTCAGTGAATTCGTACACCTCAACAGCATTTCACAGAAAATGGAGAAAATCAGGCAACATCAGCACCAACACCAATGGCACTAACCTTAAACAAGTCAGTGAATGCAAACATCTCAGCAGCATTTCACAGAAAATCAGGCAACCTCTACACCAACACCAATGGCAATAACCTCAAAAAATGTAAGTGAATTCAAACACCTCAGCAGCATTTCACAGAAAATGGAGAAAAATCAGGCAACTTCAGCACCAACACCAATGGCACTACCCTCAAACAAGTCAGTGAATTTAAACACCTCAGCAACTTTTCCACAGGGGACAGAAGATTCAGCAGATGGAAACCAGACTCCAGACAGCAGACAATGTCAGTTACCAACCTGCCCCATTCCTGAAACACTCAGCCAAGCTGACAATTCCACTGTCATCCCCACTGACACACCTGTGCCAGACCTGGACCCTAATCAAGTCCCAGGAACACAAAATCACCTGTGTCATACACTGCTTCAAGCTGTTAATGGCCCTGGAACACAAAACCACCTGTGATATACACTGCTTTAACATAAGCTGTTAACAAAATCACCTGTGATATACACTGCTTTAACATAAGCTGTTAACAAAATCACCTGTGATATACACTGCTTTAACATAAGCTGTTAATGCCCCAGGAACACAAAATCACCTGTGATATACACTGCTTTAAGATAAGCTGTTAATGGCCCAGGAACACAAAACCACCTGTGATATACACTGCTTTAAGATAAGCTGTTAATGCCCCAGGAACACAAAATCACCTGTGATATATACTACACGTCATTATTGAAGGGCCAGGAACGTTTTTGAGTCAATTTTTGAAAGGAGAAATAACCTATTTTCTCTTACTCTTTTCTCCAATTCGTTGCCGTAACTGAATGGATAAGAGCTCAGACAACAGTGCAGTTTCCTTTTGGCACGTGTTTGGGGATTTGCCGATTTGCAATGGGCGGCCCAAGGAAGACAATTTCCACACGAAATTGTCGAATCTTCAGCAGGGTCTCTCTGACGACGCAGGCAAGGTAGCGACAAAATTCGCTTTGCACGTGCAAGGCAAGCCCTTTTTGAACACTACTCCAGCCAAAGTTGCCCGCAGACGAGGATAAAAAGGACCCGTTCTTGGTTCGTTTTAACCATGCTTGCAAGACGACGGATGACGGATGAGTAGCGGGGGAGAGCCCTCGCTCTGCTTGATGAAGGCCTAGCGCAGCGGGAAGTCGCTAGACGACTTGAAGTGTCGCATTCCACAATCCAGAGACTGCTGGAGCACTTCAATGAGACTGGAGCAGTCCAGGAAAGGCGTCACACGGGTCGACCCAGAGTAACGACAAGACAGCAAGACCGCTACCTTGCCCTCTCCGTCCTGAGGGAAAGGGCATCCACTGCGGTGACCTTGAGGGGTCAGCTGAGGGACGCAACAGGTGCTAACATCAGCTGCAGCACGGTGAGAAGACGGCTACATGAGGCAAACTTGAGGTCATGGAGACCGGCCGTCCGACCCGTGCTGTCACCGGTCAACAGAGTGCGCCGCATGACCTGGGCCAGGGAGCACGTGACCTGGACAAGGCAACAGTGGGCCCGGGTCTTGTTTTCGGATGAGTCCAGGTTCACCCTGACCTTTAACGATGGCCGGGCTCGGGTGTGGCGACGTCAAGGGGAGAGGTTCGCTGACGCCACTGTCCAAGAGCATAACCGGTACGGCGGCGGGTCGGTGATGGTGTGGGGTGGCATGAGCCGTGGTACCCGGACCCCCCTGCTCCCCATTGACGGCATCCTGAACGGGGTCCGGTACCGGGACGAGGTTCTGGCGGCCGTGGCACTGCCTGCGCTTGTGGACCTTGGTCAAGGCGCCATCTTCCAGGACGACAATGCACCTGCGCATCGAGCACGCCTTGTGACCGACTTCCTGGAGCAGCATGAAGTCGTCCGTATGGCCTGGCCAGTGTGCTCACCTGACCTGAACCCAATTGAACACCTCTGGGATGTGCTCGGGAGGCGCATCAGGGACAACCACCCCCCACCGGGCACCCTGGCCAGGCTGGTCGACATCCTGCAGATCGAGTGGGCGGCCATCCCTCAGGACACACTCCGTACCCTTGTGGGGTCGATGCATCGGCGCTGTGAAGCATGCATCCAGGCTCGGGGCGGACACACGCGATATTGAAAACAGATTGGCCAAATCTGACACTTTCTGTTTTTTGAAAAGGGGGGGATGTTCCTTTAAATGCATGTGCTGTTCACTAATGGGTCATTGTGCTAATTTCTTTTTCCAAAACAGGTGTGGAAATGATGAAATAAAACATAGAATCAATTCTAAACATTGTCAATTATTTCAACTTAAAATTAGAGAGGAAGGAAGAAGTGGCCCTTAAATTATGATTAGGAGTATACACTGCCTTAAAGATAAGCTGTTAATGGCCCAGGAACACAAAACATCAACTGACATAATGCACTGCCTTAAAGATAAGCTGTTAATGGCCCAGGAACACAAAACATCAACTGACATAATGCACTGCCTTAAAGATAAGCTGTTAATGGCCCAGGAACACAAAACATCAACTGACATAATGCACTGCCTTAAAGATAAGCTGTTAATGGCCCAGGAACACAAAACATCAACTGACATAATGCACTGCTTTAAGATAAGCTGTTAATGGCCCAGGAACACAAAACATCAACTGACATAATGCACTGCCTTAAAGATAAGCTGTTAATGGCCCAGGAACACAAAACATCAACTGACATAATGCACTGCCTTAAAGATAAGCTGTTAATGGCCCAGGAACACAAAACATCAACTGACATAATGCACTGCCTTAAAGATAAGCTGTTAATGGCCCAGGAACACAAAACATCAACTGACATAATGCACTGCCTTAAAGATAAGCTGTTAATGGCCCAGGAACACAAAATCA
>JAPXFY010005242.1:0-10000 GCA_030674185.1 Monoplex corrugatus | reverse complement strand
AAGGGTGTCCACGTATCGGACCCGTGACTGGTCATTATCTACGGTCATTAATCGAAACAATACGTGTCAGGACGCTAAACATACGTGGTGCTATAGCCTCCGATTGCGATTCTTTCATTTTGCGCTGTCACGCGAGAGCAGACGGACATTTGGCTGACCACTTGGTTGTAACCGCTGCAAGCTCAGAAGGTAAGTGATTGATTTTCGTGAAAATGTTATGTATTTGTAGACTAATCCCCCTTCTGTTGACATGCCAAATTTAAAACAAATCTATCCAGTGGCTAATAGTTAGATTGGTCCCGCTAGGTGTATGGTGTACTGAGGCGATGATGCGCGTCATGCGCCATATTGTTGGTCGATCTTAGGCAAAGACTGAACGACTAGATCTACGTACTGCTGATAACAGACTTGTTTGTATTGAGATGGCAATGTTTTGGGCGATGACACAACTGATTTTATCAATGATAGTTTTCGTTGTGAAAAAATCAAAAATGATTTTGTGTGTGTGTGTAATCGGCGACGAAGACTTATCAGAATATCAGTTGGCAGAAGCTTGGCACGCCCCTTCAGACCACCTTTATCAGCATCAGATCATCTTGTTGCATGGACTGTTTGTTTATTGAAATCATTAGTCTGGTTGTTATGACAATTTTTTGTATGAAAATAGAGATCTATCCCAGTAGCTTGGCACAAGCAGTCTGACCATCTCATTACATGATCATGATGACTAGTCAAAATCAGGTTAGTACTAGACAGATCTGTTTGCATAGATTCTTTGTTTAGCCCTACTGAAATAATTCATCTGATTTGTATGACCTTGATTGTCTGTTACTTTTGACATTTTTTTTTTTTGCTAACTAAAGTTAGTCATGCACTTTTTTTTTCTTTTTGCAGCTATTCATCTTGATCAGCAGATTTTGGCCGATGCCCTGTAACAAGAGCGCAAGTGACCTGAGCATGTTTCAGGATTTTTCTTTTTCCTCTTATTTATCCTGTACTCTTCCATGATGCACAAAATACATTTATTTTCACAATACAAGTAACATAACACTGTGTATCCATGAGATGACTGTGTGCTTCACTGGGCTTGCAGATAATAATAATGATATTATTCATGTTTGCTTGTTCTGAGTAGGGCCTACCTGTAATGATATATTTTATGTTTGCATGTTCTGAGTAGGGCCTACCTGTAATGATATATTTTATGTTTGCATGTTCTGAGTAGGGCCTACCTGTAATGATGATATATTTCATGTTTGCATGTTCTGAGTAGGGCCTACCTGTAATGATGATATTTTATGTTTGCATGTTCTGAGTAGGGCCTACCTGTAATGATGATATATTTTATGTTTGCATGTTCTGAGTAGGGCCTACCTGTAATGATATATTTATGTTTGCATGTTCTGAGTAGGGCCTACCTGTAATGATATATTTTCATGTTTGCATGTTCTGAGTAGGGCCTACCTGTAATGATGATATATTTTATGTTTGCATGTTCTGAGTAGGGCCTACCTGTAATGATATATTTTATGTTTGCATGTTCTGAGTAGGGCCTACCTGTAATGATGATATATTTTATGTTTGCATGTTCTGAGTAGGGCCTACCTGTATGATATATTTTATGTTTGCATGTTCTGAGTAGGGCCTACTGTAATGATATATTTATGTTTGCATGTTCTGAGTAGGGCCTACCTGTAATGATGATATATTTTATGTTTGCATGTTCTGAGTAGGGCCTACCTGTAATGATGATATATTTTATGTTTGCATGTTCTGAGTAGGGCCTACCTGTAATGATGATATATTTTATGTTTGCATGTTCTGAGTAGGGCCTACCTGTAATATGATATATTTTATGTTTGCATGTTCTGAGTAGGGCCTACCTGTAATGATGATATATTTATGTTTGCATGTTCTGAGTAGGGCCTACCTGTAATGATATATTTATGTTTGCATGTTCTGAGTAGGGCCTACCTGTAATGATGATATATTTTATGTTTGCATGTTCTGAGTAGGGCCTACCTGTAATGATGATATATTTATGTTTGCATGTTCTGAGTAGGGCCTACCTGTAATGATATATTTATGTTTGCATGTTCTGAGTAGGGCCTACCTGTAATTGATATATTTTATTTTGCATGTTCTGAGTAGGGCCTACCTGTAATGATATATTTTATGTTTGCTTTGTTCTGAGTAGGGCCTACCTGTAATGATATATTTCATGTTTGCATGTTCTGAGTAGGGCCTACCTGTAATGATGATATATTTTATCTTTGCATGTTCTGAGTAGGGCCTACCTGTAATGATATATTTTATGTTTGCATGTTCTGAGTAGGGCCTACCTGTAATGATATATATTCATGTTTGCATGTTCTGAGTAGGGCCTACCTGTAATGATATATATTTTATTTTGCATGTTCTGAGTAGGGCCTACCTGTAATGATATATTTTATGTTTGCATGTTCTGAGTAGGGCCTACCTGTAATGATGATATATTTATGTTTGCATGTTCTGAGTAGGGCCTACCTGTAATGATGATATTTTTATGTTTGCATGTTCTGAGTAGGGCCTACCTGTAATGATGATATATTTATGTTTGCATGTTCTGAGTAGGGCCTACCTGTAAGTGATATATTTTATGTTTGCATGTTCTGAGTAGGGCCTACCTGTAATGATGATATATTCATGTTTGCATGTTCTGAGTAGGGCCTACCTGTAATGATATATTTATGTTTGCATGTTCTGAGTAGGGCCTACCTGTAATGATATATTTCATGTTTGCATGTTCTGAGTAGGGCCTACCTGTAATGATGATATATTTATGTTTGCATGTTCTGAGTAGGGCCTACCTGTAATGATATATTTCATGTTTGCTTGTTCTGAGTAGGGCCTACCTGTAATGATATATATTTTATGTTTGCATGTTCTGAGTAGGGCCTACCTGTAATGATATATTTTATGTTTGCATGTTCTGAGTAGGGCCTACCTGTAATGATGATATATTTATGTTTGCTGTTCTGAGTAGGGCCTACCTGTAATGATATATTTTATGTTTGCATGTTCTGAGTAGGGCCTACCTGTAATGATGATATTTTTTATGTTTGCTTGTTTATTTTCTTTAAAATAATGGGAAAAAAAGAAAGAAAAGAAAAAAGAAAGGAAGAATATGAGGGTTTTTTTTGTGTGCGTGTGTGTGAATCCTCGCAGTGCATGCTGATTAACATGTGTATTTTGATTTGTATGAGTGATATATTGATGCCTCTGGAACTGATACTCTGCATCACGTAAAAATTGCATTGGCATATTGCAGCTAAGCCTTTTTCCTACCAAGTGTGTCATTTTGTTTAGACTGGATTTTCCATGGAATTTTGCCATGGACAAATCTTTGTTGCCATGGATTCTTTACTTACACTAAATTACTTGAACAAGATTGACAGTCTAATATTTGTACACACCTAATCTCAACAACTCATTCCAGAAGACGACACAAAACACACACAAACACACCTTCACACACCCTCCAACCACACTCCCCAGGATAGAGACTGAGAGTCGATCACGGCACAGAAGTGTGACAGCAAGAACCACATTTTGAATTATTTAGGAAAGAAGAAAGTAAAATCAATAAAGTCAGTTACCATAATCTGAGTATAGAGATGTAATCACATTTTCGTAAGAATTGTTGTTTACATTTATTCCCAACCCTGAACATTCATAGTCATTATTATTATTATTTATCCCTTGGTGATAATGAATTCATCAGAATGGCCAACCGCAAGAGCATATCCTTTTGATTATTTGTGTGAATGCAATGACATGTACTTGATTTTTCTCCAGATTTTCTGTTTTCCATTCCAGGTTTTCTTTTTGCCCTTTTTTTCCCTGGGTCATTGATGTGTTAAGATGTGTGCATGTTGTTGGAGGTGGTTATTGCCTGATATTGTTCTGAGCTGTCAGCTGGGCTTTACACTAATGATGTTAATAATAATGTGCATCCACTTGAACAAATTGTTATTGACATGTCTACATTATTCTGTCCACAGGTCTGCTAATCTTCAACAACTGGCCGTATTTGCCAGGGAAGTAGAGCGACAGAAGAACACGATGGGTCAGGACTTTGAATATCATTACACCTTCATCCTCACCATCCTCTCCTTCATACTGTCTCTCCTCACCACCCTCCACCTTCAGGGACTCCAAGACTCCGACCTGATGCTGTCTGGATTCACCGGTCTCTTCCTTCATCAGCAAGTCTGGACATGCGACTGCCAGGAACTCCAAACACTGTCTTGAAAGGTTGGCCGTAGTTTTAGGAAATCTGAAGAAAGAGAAAATGAAAGAGGGGAAAAAGTCCAGTTTATCCCATAATCCTGAGGTGATAGGGGAGTGAGGTGGTAGAGACCTCAACTGTTCTCAGGGCCAGGGTAATGAGGATGGTGCCGTTGTCCTCTCCCTCACTGCTTTACCTTCCCCAACCCTGAACAGTGTCAGGTAACCAGTCACAGCTGGGTGAAATGGAAACTGCATGCAAATTTTTTTTTTTCTCGAGTCAGACTCAAACCCATGCAGTTGGATTGGAAGATGGGAGTTGATGTGTGTGACCACCAGGCCTGATGGTGTGATGTAGACAGGGACTGACACATTCCTTTTTCAGTCACTTGGTCGTCACTTTCCTTGTTGTGTTCATCAATGATAAGGTCAACTGTAGAGGTGATTGGAGTTGTAAAATAGTCTGTTATTTATCAACGATAACATCAACTGTAAAGGTGATTGGAGTTGTAAAATAGTCTGTTATTTATCAACGATAACATCAACTGTAAAGGTGATTGGAGTTGTAAAATAGTCTGTTATTTATCAACGATAACATCAACTGTAGAGGTGATCTGAGTTGTAAAATAGTCTGTTATTTATCAACAATAACATCAACTGTAGAGGTGATTGGAGTTGTAAAATAATCTGTTATTTATCAACGATAACATCAACTGTAGAGGTGATTGCAGTTGTAAAATAGTCTGTTATTTATCAACGATAACATCAACTGTAGAGGCACTCAAAGTTGTAAAATAGTCTGTTATTTATCAACGATAACATCAACTGTAGAGGCACTCAGAGTTGTAAAATAGTCTGTTATTTATCAACGATAACATCAACTGTAGAGGCACTCAGAGTTGTAAAATATTGGCATCAGGAACAAAATTTTGGATCTTAGATGCAATATTTGTGTATGCACACACACACACACACACACACACACACACACACACACACACACGCACACACACACACACACACAACATACAATCTTTCTACACTGTTCTAACATACACACATGCATATGCATGTACATTAAAAACACAGACACACACACACACACACACACACACACACACACACACACACACACACACACACACACACACACACACACACACACACAATCCTTCTACACTGTTGTAATATACACACATGCATATGCATGCACATTGAAAACACAGACATACACACAGAAACACATTCTTTACACACGCACGCGCACGCACGCACACATACACGCACGCACGCACACACACACACACACACACACACACACAATCTTTCTACACTGTTCTAACATACACACATGCATATGCATGCACATTGAAAACACAGACATACACACAGAAACATTCTTTACAACACACACACACACACACACACACACATACACACACACACACACACACACACACATACAATCTTTCTACACTGTTCTAACATACACACATGCATATGCATGCACATTGAAAACAGACATACACACAGAAACACATTCTTTACACACGCACGCGCACGCAGGCACGCACGCACACACACACATACAAACAATCTTTCTACACTGTTCTAATATACACACATGCATATATGCATGCACATTAAAAACACAGACACACACACAGAAACATTCTTTACACACATACACACACATTCTGTTTACACACACATGCACGCACACACACACTTTCTGCATACATACACACCCATGCACACACACAGATGTACGAATCGGTAGACACTTTATTACAAAGAAAAAATGGGTAAATATGAGTTATATTTATAGATGTTTATGATAGTTATACAAGGGGGTGCAAAAGTAGGTATATAGTTATGAAAAAAAGAAAACACATACAATACTCATTGCATTTATTATACAAACAAATGAATATTGCATATACATGTAATAACAAGCACAGCCTTAATCCCTCAGATACTCAAACTGCTTGCCGTCGGTATTCACACACTCCTTTAATCGAGAGTGGAATTAAGCATTATAGCAATGATGTGATACTTACTGTATACCTACTTTTGCACCCCCCTGTATTTATAGATGTTTATGATAGTTAGATTTGATTTTATCAAGATTTTGCGCTATATAAATAAAATATATTATTATTATAGTTATATTTACTTTGCTGTTTATGACAGGTTTTCATGTATAGATGTTTCCTTTCTTAGTCAAAGTTCTTTTGTATTGATGTACATATTGTATAATATAGCAATGTGCACCCCCCCTCCTCCCCCATCCCACTCCAAACCATTTTGTTCTGTCCCAAAGTCAGGAATACAGGAATGTGTGTGTTCCTTGAACCCAAGCCCCTGACCCATCCACTCTGCTCCATTTTTTACACTTTGGCCGTCTGTACTGGTCTGTCTGCTGTTTTCACTTCTCTGACAGTGGACAGTTGTGTGTGTAGCTAAGGATGGAGTCCTGAACTCATCCCCTCCCTAACACACACACAAACACCCTGATAGATAAGTGTGCAGTTTCTTGGTCAGTCTTAAAAATGCAGAGTTGGAAAAGAGACAAATGCATGGGTGCAACTTTTTCCGTTTGACGACGGAATCCGTTTTTTCAAAAGAGTCAGAAACGGAAAATCAGTCTTCTTCTTCTAAAATCGTTTATCGAACGTGAATGTTTCACGCCGGAAGCCTGGACACTAAGAGTAGCGAAATCTCGCATCAACTTCCGTGAAATTGCCGCCATTTTTGAGCTTAGCATGTTGAGCTAACTTCACGATGCCAGCGGTAGGAGACTGCAAAAATGTATTGAAATTTGTTGAATAAAGTTGATAGAAAATTACCTACTGTCTGCCTTATCTTTCCTGTATCTCTTTGCTCTCTTGTCTCCTTTACTGTCTCTTTGCCTGTCTGTCTCTTTGCTCTCTTGTCTATTTACTATCTGTCTCTTTGCTCTCTTGTCTCCTTTACTGTCTGTCTCTTTGCTCTCTTGTCTCCTTTATTGTCTGTCTCTTTGCTCTCTTGTCTATTTACTTGTAAGCTCTCTTGTCACTGCTATACTGCACTACTCCTACACCTGTCTTGTCACTGCTATACTGCACTACTCCTACACCTGTCTTGTCACTGCTATAACTTTGGAATGTTAGAACAATGCTCCAGAAGGGAAAATCAGAAAATGTCCAGACAGAAATGGAAAGACTGAATCTCAATATCTGAAGACAAAGTGAGGTGAGATGGAAGGGAAAGGGCATGATAACATCAGGCAAGCATAAAATTGTGTATTCTGACGGAGACACACGTGAGAGAGGGGCAGGCATCATAATGGACAATGACAAGTCAAAGTCTACCAAAGGATATTGTACTACATCCGACCGAGTTTTATTAGTTAGATTGGAGGACAAGCCATTTGATATCGACAGCATCCAAGTATGTGCACCAACATCGGCAAGTACTGAGGAAGAAATTGACAACTTCTATAAAGAATTAGAGACAATCAAGGCTCAGTGTAAATCACAGGACATTACAATAACAATGGGAGATATTAATGCTACAGTGGGACAGGAAAAAGATGATATAGTTGGAACTCATGAGCTGGGTACACGAAATGAAAGGGGAGAGAAACTTGTTGAGTGGGCACAAGAAAATAAATTCATAATAGGAAACACTTGGTTTGAGCAATCTCACAGAAGAAAAAGATAAGGATGAATCCAGGAAACAGCACAAGACATCAAATTGATTACATCATGATCAATAAAAGATCTAGAAATTCTTTACTGATACACTGATAGCATAAACATTATCTGGCGCAGACTGCAACACTGACCACAGTTCTGTAATGGGAAAATGTAGACTGAAACTAAAGAGAAAACAAACCAAAAATAACCAAATGAAATCTTGGACTCTTAAGACAGATGAATATATATTCAAAACAAAATCAGTGCTCTGGAGGAACAATGGACATGTTTGAAAAACTCGATAAATGAAGCCTGTAAGAAATCCCTAGAGTTGAAAGAAAAGCAAAGAAGAACTGGTTGACAAAAAGAAATTTTAGACTTGATGGATGAACGGAGGAAGGGAAAAGAGGAAGAATACAAAAAAAAAAGAAAAAAAAAAGGAATAGGTGCAATGAAGCTAAGGAAGCTTAGCAAAGTGCAAAGAAATAGAAGACCAATACACAACAGATCCTAGGTTTATGTACAGAAACAATGAAGAAACTGCCCATAGGAAAATGACATGCACATCAACTGATTGCTTAAAATCCAAAGACGGTATGATTATTATGGAAAAAGACAAAATATTAGATGGGGAGAGTATGTAAAAGACCTTTCTGAAGATGACAAAAAGGAAGAACGCATAATAAGAAAGAAGGGTGAAGGACCACCAATAATGAAAGACAAAGTTAGAGCAGTGCTGAAAAAAGATGAAACTGGGGGAAAAACCCATGACCAGACAATATTACTGAAGTAATGATTGAGGCTTTATACAAATTTGGTAGTGAAAAAGTAACAGTCCTAAATGACATTTATGACAACGGAATTTCAATTTCAGTTTTATTTCAATTTCATTTTCTCAAGATGATGTCTCCGCGCTCGGAATGAATTCCATATGCACTAACCTCACAGGTGCCATGTGATGGAGAAGATCCAGAATGATCACGGCACAAGCCTGTAGCCTCACATAAACCCATCAGCTGGCCAGGTCCTGAGGTCCTACCTAGATAGTTCCATAACCCTGGGGTCGAAGGGGAGTGAGGTGGCAGAGACCTAAACGTTTCCCGGGACCAGAACCACGAGGGCTGCGCCCATCCCCTCTCCTTCGATTTAAATTCATATTCACATCCACTTTTTTTTTTTACCAAGACTTGAGAAAGGTAAGAAGGCTAACTGGTCGTCAAGGAGTGGGACCTGGGAAATCAGCCTATCTCTCCAATGTTTTATAGCAAGGCAGCTGGGCAATGCCCTGTTCTTCACAATTTTTAACTGTCGTGGGATCTTTAGTGTGCGCAGCCAGAAGGCACACGGGTCTGTCTCATTTTTCGTCCCCTTCCAAAGGACTAGACATTCAGCTCGATTTTCCGGTCAAACTGATAAGAGAAGTCGAGGCCTCTATCATGGGGAACGAACCCAGAAGCCTTGAGTTTAGTTACTGGCAGGTGATTATCTGAACCATTCTGCCAAACTTCTGAACTGAAAGGAGTCACAGTCAAAGGGAAGCAACTTTTTACTCAAACTGCATAATTCTGACCCAAGTTTACTACAAAATTACCAAAGAATCAATCAAAAACTACACAGCCATGAAAAAAAAAATCTCTGGAGAATATAATTTATAAATGAATTTTTAAAAAAAAAACATTTTACTTAATCTAAAACAAGTGTGACTGCCTGCGTTCAAGCAAACAGGAACCAGAAAAAACACGAAAGAAGAATATGAACGCGTATTTAATACAACAAAACAAGACAGGCGCAAATTTTCGGCCAATTGGCCTTTGTCATGCGTAAGAATACAAACAAACAAACACTAGATACAAAAATTTGAGAAAAAGACTGAAACTTCCCTGCTGCTGCCTTTTCTGTAAGATTACAAACAAACAAACACTAGATACAAAAAATCTGAGAAAAAGACAGAAACTTCCCTGCTGCAGTCTTCAATGTGAGAAAAGGCAGCAGCAGGGAAGTTTCAGTCTTTTTCTCAAATTTTTTGTATCTAGTGTTTGTTTGTTTGTAAT
>JAPXFY010005241.1:5000-7500 GCA_030674185.1 Monoplex corrugatus | reverse complement strand
CAATCCTATTGTACAAGAAATCCTCCTCTTGTATAAGCAATTATCCTATTATACAAGTAATCCTCCTCTTGTACAAGCAATCTTCCTCTTATACAAACAATCCTCTTCTTGCACAAGCTAACTCTCTCTCGTACAACAAATGGTCTTGTATAAGCATTCTTCCTATTATACAAGTAATCATCCTCTTGTAAAGCAATCCTTCTATTGCCCAAGCAATCCTCCTATTGCCCAAGCAATCCTCCTATTGCCCAAGCAATCCTCCTATTGCCCAAGCAATCCTCCTATTGCCCAAGCAATCCTATTGCCCAAGCAATCCTCCTATTGCCCAAGCAATCCTCTTATTGCCCAAGCAATCCTCCTATTGTCTAAGCAATCGTCCCATTGTCCAATCCCCCTTTTGTCCAAGCAATCTTCCACTTGTACAAACAATCCTCCTCTTGTACAAGCAGTCCTCTTGTACGAGCAATTCGCCTTTTTTTATCTTACTTTTAAGCCTTTTTTAGGCCTGTCCTCTTTACCAGGAAGTGTTGAGGGGTTGGGAAGGTGAGGAAGAGACAATGAAGTCGATGGACTTAAGTTAGATGAGATGCTAGGCGTAGACTCATGTTGTAGATGTACAGGACATGTGGCAGTTCAGTTCAACTGTTAAACGTTTGAGAATTAGAATATATATATATATATACTGGACTCACAATAGATTTACTTACATACATCGCTCTCAGATCTATACAGCGTCACCATGGTCTTCCTCGTGTTCTGAAGCTGGGCGTCTTGCATGGCAAACCCAAAAAATCTCAAAAGGCTGGCTGCTTGACTGGCATCTGGGTTAGACGATACAGCCACTTGAACCACTGTTGTGTGATGTAACAGCTTATATGTTTTGTTCCAACTATTATCGTGGATCTCTTCGGTTTCAAGCAAGTCTTTTAGGCTTTGCCCCTGCTGCTTTTCTGAGACATCCCATCTCACAGGTTGAGATTTTTGTCGAAGGTTGTTGAGGTTTGTTTCGAAGGGTATCCCAAAATGATGTAGGGTTATGGTTTTGTTCTGCTGTCATGGCTGATGTGCAGATGGTTAATGCCATGATCATTTTGGATCTTGTCCATCACATGGCATCAGCGCATATGAAGTTTTACTGGCGTCTAGGAGACATTATCTTGAGAAATTGAAACTGGAAATTGGAAACTCTTTTTTGTAACATTTCCTAGGTACATAGTTCTGTACCTGTCTGTCAGGAACGACTTTGTACAATGTGTTGGTGTTTATGTGTATATCCGTCATGCCACATTTACACATAAGCTTGCTGCACAGCTGGGATCAACCAGCAGGCCTTAAGTCAGAGGTAACTTCCTCATTCACTACATCCTTTGGGAGTTCTGCAGTCATCCTGTCAGCGAGTATGGCGAAGCCACCAACGAAGGTTCTGCTTTTTTGGCACCTGGAAATGAGATAGAATTGCTGTTTCATACATCACATTACAACCTGATACATTTGTTTCAATAGGACCAGTTTGATGTTATCTCTCAGTAGAATTTTCTAGGTGCCTAATCTACAGTGGGACCTTTTGATGTGTTATCTTTCAGTAGAACTCTCTAGGTACATAATCTATCAGTTGAACCTTATTGATGCTTCCCCTTTCATTAGAGCCTTGTTCGTGCATTATTTTTCAATGGGACCAAAACGTTGTGTTTTTTTTCAGTGGGGCATTTTGATGTCTGTTTTTCTAGAGGACTTTGTCGATCTGTAAATGTTCTGTTGGATATTAATGATGTGGTATCTTTCAACGGGACCTTTTTGATACGTTAACTTTCAGCCACACTGTCTTGATATTGTGTTTTTCAAGGGAACTTTATCTTGATATGTTAAGCTACTTAATGTTTTAGTTTTTCAGGTGGACTTTGTTGGTGTGTAAGCTTCCAGTTGCACTTTGGTGATGTACGTAAGGTACAGCATACTGAAGAAGTTGTCTGTCTTGGCTAGTACTCCTTTGCCTTGAAACGGATAATATCAGACCTTGTACATGTGCACCCTGTGTATGGTATACTGTCAGATTTCCGTTGTTCTGGACATAGATATTTTATCAGTCTGGCTGCCATCCAGGAAGCCCTGCCCTATCATTGATGTCATGCCTAAATTGTATGCATGTGATAGCCTACAACAGCAAATCAAGAGCAATGTTATCTGAAACATTTGAGGGCGAAATGTTACTGCTGGTAAACACGGCCAGAACGCATTGACACGTTCATTAGGAAAACTCAGGTAACTAGCTAATCTTTTATAAACTATTGCTTCATTGGAGGTCATCATTACAAATAACCAAATCCTGATAATTAGACGTGGGAAACATGATAAGCTGTCTCTAATGTATTGGAGAATGAAATATCGTTAAGATTATTATTTTTGTCATTGTTATCAGTAGCAATAGTAGCAACAGCACTTGCAGCAGTGTCACTAGTGGTCGGAGGAGGAGGAGAAGGAGGAGTGGGGATGATGGTGGTGA
>JAPXFY010005240.1:10000-15507 GCA_030674185.1 Monoplex corrugatus | reverse complement strand
AGAGTGAGAGAGAGAAACAGAGAGACAGAGAGTGAGAGAGAGAAACAGAGAGACAGAGAGTGAGAGAGAGAAACAGAGAGACAGAGAGTGAGAGAGGAGAAACAGAGAGACAGAGAGTGTGAGAGAGAGACAGAAAAGACAGAGAGAGTGTGAGAGAGAAACAGAGAAACAGAGAGACAGAGAGTGTGAGAGAGACAGAAAAGACAGAGAGTGAGAGAGAGAAACAGAGAGACATAGAGACAGAGAGTGAGAGAGAGAAACAGAGAGACATAGAGACAGAGAGTGAGAGAGAGAAACAGAGAGACATAGAGACAGAGAGTGTGAGAGAGACAGAAAAGACAGAGAGAGTGAGAGAGAGAAACAGAGGACATAGAGACAGAGAGTGAGAGAGAGAAACAGAGAGACATAGAGACAGAGGTGGTGAGAGAGACAGAAAAGACAGAGAGTGAGAGAGAGAAACAGAGAGACATAGAGACAGAGAGTGAGAGAGAGAAACAGAGAGACATAGAGACAGAGAGTGAGAGAGAGAAACAGAGAGACATAGAGACAGAGAGTGAGAGAGAGAAACAGAGAGACATAGAGACAGAGAGTGAGAGAGAGAGAAACAGAGAGACAGAGAGTGAGAGAGAGAAACAGAGAGACAGTGAGAGAGAGAAAACAGAGAGACAGAGAGTGAGAGAGAGACAGAGAAAGACACGAGAGAGTGAGAGAGAGAAACAGAGAGACATAGAGACAGAGAGTGTGAGAGAGACAGAAAAGACAGAGAGAGTGAGAGAGAGAGAAACAGAGAGACATAGAGACAGAGAGTGTGAGAGAGACAGAAAAGACAGAGAGAGTGAGAGAGAAAACAGAGAGACATAGAGACAGAGAGTGAGAGAGAGACAGAAAAGACAGAGAGAGTGAGAGAGAGAAAACAGAGAGACATAGAGACAGAGAGTGAGAGAGAGACAGAAAAGACAGAGAGTGAGAGAGAGAAACAGAGAGACAGAGAGTGAGAGAGAGACAGAAAAGACAGAGAGAGTGAGAGAGAGAAACAGAGAGACATAGAGACAGAGAGTGTGAGAGAGACAGAAAAAGACAGAGAGTGAGAGAGAAGAAACAGAGAGACAGAGAGAGTGAGAGAGGAGGAAACAGAGAAACAGAGAGACAGAGAGTGTGAGAGAGACAGAAATGACAGAGAGTGAGAGAGAGAAACAGAGAGACATAGAGACAGAGAGTGAGAGAGAGAAACAGAGAGACAGAGAGAGTGAGAGAGAGAAACAGAGAAACAGAGAGACAGAGAGTGAGAGAGAAACAGAGAAACAGAGAGACAGAGAGAGACACAGAGAGACATAGAGACAGAGAGTGGAGTGAGACAGAAAAGACAGAGAGAGTGTGAGAGAGTTGGTTTGGTTTGGTTCAGTTTTTTACGTCTACACCCACCTCAGGTGATATGGCCGACGGGGATAACCATCCCAGGGAAGTGGGGGAAGGGGGACTTATCTAATCCTATACTGACTCCACCAGAACAACAGTGATGTTAAGATGGGACAGTGAGAAGGCCAGTTTTAATGTAGCGCACCCCGGGATTCGAACCCGCAACCGTTAGCATGTGAATCCGACGCTCAAACCAACTGAGCTATTGGGGCCTGCAGAGTGTGAGAGAGAAACAGAGAGACATAGAGACAGAGAGTGAGAGAGAGAAACAGAGAGACATAGAGACAGAGAGTGAGAGAGAGAAACAGAGAGACAAGAGACGAGAGTGAGAGAGAGAAACAGAGAGACATAGAGACAGAGAGTGAGAGAGAGAAACAAGAGACATAGAGACAGAGAGTGAGAGAGAGAAACAGAGAGACATAGAGACAGAGAGTGAGAGAGAGAAACAGAGAGACAGAGAAGAGAGTGAGAGAGAGAAACAGAGAGTGACAGAGAGAGAAGAGTGACAGAGAGACAGAGAGTGAGACAGAGAGAAACAGAGAGACAGAGAGTGAGAGAGAGAAGAGAACAGAGAGACAGAGAGTGAGAGAGAGAGAAACAGAGAGACAGAGAGTGAGAGAGAGAAAAGAGAGACATAGAGACAGAGAGTGAGAAGAAAGACAGAGGACATAAGACAGAGAGTGAAAGAGAGAGACAAGAGAACAGAGAAGAGGGAGAGAGAAACAGAGACAGAGAGTGAAAGAGAAAAGAAGAAAGAGACAGAGAGAGAGAAGAGAAACAAAGAGAATAACAAAGGAAGAGAAAAGAGAAAACAGAGGAAAAGAAGAGAGAGAAGAGAGAAAAAGAACGAGAGAAAGAAAACAGAAGAAAAAAAGGAAGAGGAAAAGAGGGGAGAGAGAGAAAAAGAGAAGAGAGGAAACATGAGACAGAGAGAGAAAAAGGACGAGAAAGAAGCACAGAGATGGGAGAGGACAGGAAGAGAAAAAGGAGAAGAAAAAAAACAAAAGAGATTAGAGAGAATGAAACAAAGAGGATAAGAGAGGAAAAGAAAAGAAAAAGGAGAAAGAGAAGAAATATGGAAGAGAGGAGAGAGAAAAAAGAAAAGAGAAGAGAGGAGAGAGAGACAGAGAGACAAGAGACAGAAGTAAGAGAAACAGAGACAAAAGGAAGAAGAAAACAGAGAGACAAAAAGAGGTGAGAGAGAGAAAACAGAGAAGACAGAGAGGAAGGAAGAAGACGAGAACAGAGATAGAGAGAGAACAGAGAAGGATAGAGAGGAGAGAAGGGGGTAGGGAAGAGGGAAAGAAGAAGAAAAAAGAAAGCAGAAGAAATGAGGAAAAGAAGAAAGAAAAACAGAAAAAGAGAGAGTGAAGAGAAAGAAAAAAAACAGAAGAAAAAACAACAGAAAGGAAGAAAGAATGAAAACAAAAAAAAAAAAGAAGAAGAAAAAATGAAAAGAGAGAAAAAAAGAAAGAAAGAAAAATAGAAGAAACAAAGAAAGAAGAAAAATAGAAAAACAGAAAAGAAAAAACAAAAACAAAAAAGAAGAGAAACAAGAAAAGACAGACAAAGAACAGACAACATAAAGAGACAGACAAACAAAAAAAAAGGGACAAACAAAAAGAAGAGACAAAAGAAAGAAAAGAAAAGAAAAGACAGAAAAACAAGAAAAAAAAGAACCAAGAAGAAGAGTAGACAGAAAAAAGGAAAAGAAAAGACAGGAAGAAGAGAGAAGACGAATAGAAAGAGACAGAGAAAGAAAAGAAAAGAAACAGAAAGAAATAGAGAAGAGGAAGAAGAAACAGACAGAAAAAAAGAAAAGAACAGACAAGAAAAGAAGAAGAAGACACAACAACAAAAAAAAAGACAAGAGAAGACAGAAACAATAGAAAAGAAGACAGACAAACAATAGAAAAGAAGACAGAACAAGAGAACAACATAGAAAAAGAAGACAAACAATAGAAAAGAAGACAACAACATAGAAAAGAAAACATAGAAAAGAAGACAGACAAACAATAGAAAAGAAGACAAACAATAGAAAAGAAGACAGAACAATACAATAGAAAAGAATGAAGACAGACAAACATAGAAAAGAAGACAACAAACAATAGAAAAAAGACAGACAAACAATAGAAAAAAGCAGACAAACAATAGAAAAGAAGACAGACAAACAATATAAAAAAGAAGACAAACAATAAAAAGTAGCAACAAGAAAAGACAGACAAACAATAGAAAAGAAGACAGACAAACAATAGAAAAGAAGACAGACAAACAATAGAAAGAAGAAGACAGACAAAAATAGAAAAGAAGAACAGAAGAAAAGACAAAAAAAGAAAAGAAGACAGACAAACAATAGAAAAGAAGACAGACAAACAATAGAAAAGAAGACAGACAGACAATAGAAAAAGAAGACAGAAAAAAAACAACTAGAAAAGAAGCAAACAGACAATAGAAAAGAAGACAGACAAACAATAGAAAAGAAGACAGACAAACAATAGAAAAGAAGACAGACAAACAATAGAAAAGAAGACAAACAAACAATAGAAAGAAGACAGACAAACAATAGAAAAGAAGAAGACAAACAATAGAAAAGAAGACAGACAAACAATAGAAAAGAAGACAGACAAACAATAGAAAAGAAGACAGACATAAAACAAACTAGAAAAGAAGACAACAAACAATAGAAAGAAGACAGACAAACAATAGAAAAGAAGACAACAAACAATAGAAAAGAAGACAAACAACATAGAAAAGAAGACAAACAATAGAAAAGAAGAAGACAAACAATAGAAAAAGAAGACAAACAATAGAAAAGAAGACAGACAAACAATAGAAAAGAAGACAGACAAACAATAGAAAAAGAGACAAACAAACAAAAAAAGACAGACAAACAATAGAAAAAAAGATAGACAAAACAATAGAAGAAGACAGACAAACAATAGAAAAGAGACAGCAAATGAAAAAGACAGACAAACAATAGAAAGAAGACAGACAAACAATAGAAAAGAAGGACAGACCAACAATAGAAAAGAAGACAGACAAACAACAGAAAAGAAGACAAACAATAGAAATGAAGACAGACAAACAATAGAAATGAAGACAGACAAACAATAGAAAAGAAGACAAACAATAGAAAAGAAGACAGACAAACAATAGAAATGAAGACAGACAAACAATAGAAAAGAAGACAGACAAGCAATAGAAAAAAGACAAACAATAGAAAAGAAGACAGACAAACAACAGAAAAGAAGACAAACAATAGACAAGAAGACAGACAAACAATAGAAAAGAAGACAGACAATAGAAAAGAAGACAGACAAACAATAGAAAAGAAGACAGACAAACAATAGAAAAGAGACAGACAAACAATAGAAATGAAGACAAACAAACAATAGAAAGAAGACAGACAAACAATAGAAAAGAAGACAAACAATAGAAACGAAGACAGACAAACAATAGAAAAGAAGACAGACAATAGAAAAGAAGACAGACAATAGAAAAGAAGACAAACAATAGAAAAGAAGACAGACAAACAATAGAAAAGAAGACAAACAAACAGTAGAAAAGAAGACAAACAATAGAAAAGAAGACAGACAAACAATAGAAAAGAAGACAGACAATAGAAAAGAAGACAGACAAACAATAGAAAAGAAGACAGACAATAGAAAAGAAGAGAAAGACAGAACATATGAAAGAAAAAGCAAACAGAACAAGAAAAAAAGGAAAAAGAACGCGTATTCAATACAACAAGACAAGACAGGCGCAAATTTTCGGCCAACCGGCCTTTGTCAAGCGCGAATGCACGATCACAAACAGACACCAAACAACAGATAATAATATTTAAAAAAAAAGACTAAAACTTCCCTGCCGCCTCGTCCAGTGGATTAAAAAAAAAAAGAACAACGTAGAGATCTGAAAAGGCGTTGGCAGCTGTTCATTGTTTAGTATATATTAGCAGATGGTTTTAAAGGGCAGTCGCACTTATTTTGGATCTGATCTGATATGAAAGAAAATAAAAAGAAATCAAGAGAAAAAGGAGACGAGAAGGGAGAAACAGACAGACAGACAGAATGACTGAGAGACTAAGACAA
>JAPXFY010005239.1:0-15509 GCA_030674185.1 Monoplex corrugatus | reverse complement strand
GATCATGTGTCTGGACGTACATATGGACACACTCGCATACTCATGTGTGTGTATGTGTGCTTGTCAATGTGTAGTGAGTGGAAGGGGGGGGGGGTTAGGAGCAGAGGAGAAAGGAGCAGAGGAGAGTTACTCACCATATTATCAACACCAACACCACAGTCAGCACGACAACAGTTCCAAACACGTACACAAACAGCATAAGTTTTTCTTGTCCTGTTTCTCCTGATGAATGAAAGAATTAAGAAATTAGAAAAAAGGAATGCAATCAATCAATCAATCAATCAATCAATCAATCCATAAATCAATCAATGAGTACAATACAATTAATCAATCCATCAATCAACAAAATACAGTCGATTTATCAATCCTTACAAAACCAGCAGAACAGGTGTCAAAAGCATACATATTACTGCAAAAGTTTGAAGCTTGTTCATTTCGACAATTCCAAATGTGTTCCACTCAAATCTGCCAGAAATTATGTGGGCAGGGGGCGTGCACGTCTCCACAACCTGGAGAGCTATGCTGGCAACAAGAGCTCATGCTCCTGTTAGCTAAGCCAGACAGGTCAAAGGTTACAATCCAGGCAAACAGCGATCCTCCCATTGTAGACAGAGAATGCAGACTCTGCAGCAAAATTGTTGCCTGCACCACGTAGGCCAGACAAACGTGCATGTACACATCAGTTACCATCGCTATGTCTCGAATGAATAATCCGTATTCTTTATTCAGATCACCAGACTGACTTATCATATAGGCATAACCGTGCTTGAATGAAAAAATCCATCCATCCATTCATCAAACAATCGATATCAATCAATTTGTAAATGAGCAATCAATTAACAGACAAACAAATCAACCAACCAACCAATCAACTAACCAATTAAACAACCAACCAACAACCAGCTAACCAACCAACCAGCCAACAAACCAACCAGTCAGCCAGTCAATCAATAAATCAATCAATCAATCACCCTCAACAAAACCAGCAGAACAGCTGTTGCAAGCACATCTACCATTGTGGGAATGATGGAATGAATCAATCAACCAATCAAACGATAAAACACATCGACGAAGGAAAGAATGAAGAAACAAATGAATGAACAAATCATTCATTCATACAGGAACAATGGAATAAAAACTAGAACAAGCAGACAATTGAATAAACAAACATACATATACACGAGTGAGTGCATACATAAACAAAGCAAAGAACAAAATGTACAAGCAAACAATGAAACAAATGGATCCAATACCCTCATGAATGCAGAAGCAAGAAAGAAGTACAGAAACAAACTATATAAATGCAATCAATCAAGCTTCGATTTATTAAAACAATACATGACAAACAACAGAAGTAAACAGGAACCAGAAAAAACATGAAAGCAGAATAAGAACACATATTTAATACAACCAGACAAGACAGATGCAAATTTTCGGCCAGCGCAAGATCACAAACAAACAAACAAACACCAGATACAAAAATTAGGAGAAAAAGACAGAAATTTCCCCGCTGCTCCGTCCAGTGTCAGAAAAGGAATAAACTGACTAAAATGACATCATAATGTGTTTTTGAGTAAATATGATGTCAGAGCGGTAGTGAGATGAATTCCGTATTTTAAATAGTGGTCATGCCATATTAATATTGTTTTATCCTGAAGGGGATCCAGGGCTAAAATTAAAACTAAGAAGCACTAGCTAAGAGTAGTGTTTGGAATGTAAAGGATCCTACTATTAAATAATCATATGAGTAAACATAAGCATATGATCGACTGAATGGGAAAATATATAATCAAGAGGTATGGCTGATGAAAATGGATCGTGCCTAGTGCAACGAATCTGGTCTGACCTTGGAACAGGAAGAAAAACATCCTAAACCAACAGCCAAAGGGCTGAAGGGGAAACCAGAGTCCCCGGAGAAAAAACCCTTAGACTGACGTGGCTGGGCCTGTCTTGTGAAAGGAGAATTAAAACAGATTTAATACCAAAAAAAATATAATGAAATAAAATAAAACAGAAATAACAATTTTTGAAAAATTAAAAAAAAAGGCATATGTGCAGCCTCAACAGAACCTCTCCATGTAACAAACCTAAATACAGGACATATTGGATGGAGCAACAGGGAAGTTTCAGTCTTTTTCTCCTAATTTTTGTATCTGGTGCTTGTTTGATTGTTATCTTACGCTTGACAAAGGCAAGTTGACCGAAAATTTGTGCCTGTCTTGTCTAGTTGTATTAAATACGAGTTCTTATTCTTTTTTTTTCGTGTTTTTTCTGGTTCCTGTTTGCTTGAACGCGGGCAGTCACACTTGTTTTGGATAATGAACAAAATGTAAAAAAAAGCAAAAACAAACAAATGTATCCAATATCCTCATGAATGCAGAAGAGAAAATGAAGTATAGAAACAAACTATTCATGCAATCAGTCATGCTTCTATTTAAAACAATACATGACAAACAACAGAAGTAAAGTTAGGCACCACACCTTTCTTGACTTACCCCTATTATCACGCAAAAAGACAAATGAACACTGCACTGATACACTTCATTGGTGCAGAATAGAAACACAAGTTTATGAAAACGAGTTAAGTAAGTAGCACAACTGAGCACTAACATCTAAAACAACATAGGATAAATAACAGCACTAACCTTCAAAAGAAGACTCCACCTTATTTAGATTCACTGTGTGGGACCGGCTTAAAACAATTTTTTTCCCACTGGTGGCAATAGTGCGCACACACACAGTGTAAGACCCGCCTTCACGAAGGTTACCAATCACTCTTTGGAAAAAAACGCGTGTTGATGTCCACATTCACCTCCATTTTGTTGCCTGGTGAAGAAACAGTTGTCATTTTAATCATCTGCATTTATTTTTTTCAATTAACAGCAGCAACAAACAAGAACAAAAAGTAAAACTGATGTTAAATTGATGTCCAAGCCTTCTATCTTCTTTTAATCATGACAACAGTGTCAGGTATGGATAGGTAATATTCATTACAAGGTTATGGTATTTTATTGAATTTTTTTCCTCTGATTAAATTTCAAGACTCAAGGTGGTAAAGCGACAAGATCACACCTCTTTTAACACAATGTCTCACACTTCCGTTGAAACGCCAAGCATCACACCTCAATTAGAGTAACTCATGTCACACCTCTGTTACAGCAACACGTGTCACACTCAGTTAAACTGACTCATCTTACACCTCTGTTAACACACCATGTATCACACGTCTGTTAAAACGACACGTGTCACACCTCTGTTAAAATGACACGTGTCACACCTCTGTTAAAATGACACGTCACACCTCTGTTAAAATGACACATGTCACACCTCATGTTCAAATGACACGTGTCACACCCATATTAAAATGACACATGTCACACCCATATTAAAATGACAGGTGTCACACTTCTGTTAAAGTGAAGAATATCATACCTCTGCTTCCAGGACAGGTATCACATCACTTCTGTTAAAGAAACACCTATCACATGTCTATTAATCCTTTGATTCTCACACCCTGTCCACCAATTGTAAAATCTTAACCCTTTAACTCCCTCAACCTATCCACCAGCTTCCTGCAGGAAGCTGGTGGATCGTGGCCTTCGCGACATAATGTATATCACGAAGGCCACGGGTGGATAAGGTGAGGGAATCAAGGGGTACGTTTTTGTTACATAAGCATGGTTGTCAATGCAGGATGCTGGTGGACAGGGTGCAGGTGTTAAAGAGTTAAAGCGACATGTATCACACCTGTGTTAAAGGGACACGTACCACACCTCTGTGCATTTTGGTTGGTTGTCATAATGTAATGCGTCAAACATTCTGTTGCAAAATATAGAATCCATTTTAGATTTTGATTGGTGGTAATATAAACAATAAATCAAACGTCTAGTATCATAATCAATTGTGATGCAACGAACTTGACGTGCAAAGTTTGATATGTGGAAATCATGTGAACAATTAAAAACATTTCTGTGCATTCTGAATAGTCGTATATGAGCAGGTCTCAAAAAAAATCTCTGCAATTTGAATGGCCATAAAGCTATACATCAAAATTTTTTTTCTGTGTTTTGCCTGTTTTTGATAAAGCAAAATCCCTTGTTTTTAGGAATATGGTTGCTTGTAAACGTGATTGTGCCAAACCTTGTATGCATTTTGACCATTTATTGTGAAATAAATAATTAAACCTCCTGAGCAAATTGATTGGTAGGTATCTCCAACATATCAGACCAGTGTACACTCTGACTGGTTGTGATGAAACGATGTGTCCAGGATGGTTGTGATGAAACGATGTATCGAGTTTGGTTGTGATGAAACGATGTATCCAGGTTGGTTGTGACGAAACGATGTGTCCAGGATGGTTGTGATGAAACGATGTATCGAGTTTGGTTGTGATGAAACGATATATCGAATTAGGTTGTGATGAAACGATGTATCCAAGTTGGTTGTGATGAAACGATGTATCCAGGTTGGTTGTGATGAAACTATGTATCAAGGTTGGTTGTAATGAAACGATGTATCCAGGTTGGTTGTGATGAAACGATGTATCCAGGTTGGTTGTGATGAAACAATGTATCAAGGATGGCTGTGATGAAACAATGTATCCAGGATGGTTGTGATGAAACAATGTATCAAGGATGGTTGTGATGAAACAATGTATCCAGGATGGTTGTGATGAAACAATGTATCAAGGATGGTTGTGATGAAACAATGTATCAAGGATGGCTGTGATGAAACAATGTATCAAGGATGGTTGTGATGAAACAATGTATCCAGGATGGTTGTGATGAAACAATGTATCAAGGATGGTTGTGATGAAACAATGTATCAAGGATGGTTGTGATGAAACAATGTATCAAGGATGGTTGTGATGAAACAATGTATCAAGGATGGTTGTGATGAAAACAATGTATCAAGGATGGCTGTGATGAAACAATGTATCCAGGATGGTTGTGATGAAACAATGTATCAAGGATGGTTGTGATGAAACAATGTATCAAGGATGGCTGTGATGAAACAATGTATCAAGGATGGTTGTGATGAAACAATGTATCCAGGATGGTTGTGATGAAACGATGTATCCAGGATGGTTGTGATGAAACAATGTATCCAGGATGGTTGTGATGAAAATGTATCCAGGATGGTTGTGATGAAACAATGTATCAAGGATGGCTGTGATGAAACAATGTATCAAGGATGGTTGTGATGAAACAATGTATCAAGGATGGTTGTGATGAAACAATGTATCCAGGATGGTTGTGATGAAATGGTGTATCAAGGTTGGTTGTGATGAAACGATGTATCCAGGATGGTTGTGATGAAACAATGTATCAAGGATGGCTGTGATGAAACAATGTATCAAGGATGGTTGTGATGAAACAATGTATCAAGGATGGTTGTGATGAAACAATGTATCCAGGATGGTTGTGATGAAACGATGTATCCAGGTTGGTTGTGATGAAATAATGTATCAAATATGGTTGTGATGAAACGATGTATCCAGGATGGTTGTGAAGAAAAGATCTATCAAGGTTGGTTATAAAGAAACGATGTATCAAGGTTGGTTTGAGATGAAATTTTGTATCAAGTTTGGTTTGTGATGAAATCTTGTATCAACGATGGTTGTGATGAAAAGATGTATCAAGGGTGATTGTGATGAAACGATGTATCAAGGACGGTAGTGATGAAACGATGTATCCAGGTTGGTTGTGATAAAACGATGTATCAATGCTGGTTGTGATGAAACAATGGATCTAGGGTGGTTCTGATGAAACGATGTATCCATGTTGGTTGTGATGAAACGAAGCATCAAGGTTGGTTGTAATGAAACAATGTATCCAGGTTGGTTGTGATGAAACACTGTATCTAAGTTGGTTGCGATGAAACGATGTATCCAGTTTGATTGCAATGAAACAATGTATCCAGGTAGGTTGCGATGAAACAATGTATCAAGGTTGGTTGTGATGAAATGATGTATCCAGGTTGGTTGTGATGAAATGATGTATCCAGGTCAGTTATGATGAAACAATGTATCAAGGTTGACTGTGATGAAACAATGTATCAAGGCTGGTTGCGATGAAATGATGTATCCAGGTAAGTTGTGATGACACAATGAAACAAGCCTTCTGTACATTTTCACTGAGATGAAGCAACATCTTCTTTTAAGGTGGGAATGGGTCTACAGGAATAAAGTCTTTTTTCCCACTTCAAAGATGTGGCTACTTTACACACTAGTCGCAAAAATAATAACAATTTCAATCAGCAATGAAGGGTTTTTTTTCCCTCCAACAATATGGCTAGTTCAGACACTTGTTATACAAATAGTAACACTTTTCAAAAACACACAATACAAAGATATCCCAAAACACAATATCATGAACATTGGCTGTATTCAAGCAGTCCACAATACCATCTGAGCATGTTTGGTTGCCCTGCGCTGTGATGTTGGCATATAAGATCTCGTAACGCTGAGGTCGGGCGAACCAGAAAGGGCTGCCACACTTTATGACCCAACTTACAGTCATCTCCGTTTCTTTAATGTTGCTAATATCAAAATCTGGTGAAGGATCTAAAACAAACAGAAACAAAACAAAAATTTACAATGATGTAAGTAAACACATACAAAACGAATCAATCACATCAATTTACAATGATGTAAGTAAACACATACAAAACGAATCAATCAATCACATCAATTTACAATGACGTAAGTAAACACATACAAAACGAACCAACCAATCACAAAAATTTACAATGATGTAAGTAAACACATACAAAACGAATCAATCAATCACATCAATTTACAATGACGTAAGTAAACACATACAAAACGAACCAACCAATCACATCAATTTACAATGACGTAAGTAAACACATACAAAACGAACCAATCAATCACATCAATTTACAATGAAGTAAGTAAACACATACAAAATGAACCAATCAATCACATCAATTTACAATGACATAAGTAAACACATACAAAATGAACCAATCAATCACATCAATTTACAATGATGTAAGTAAACACATACAAAATGAACCAATCAATCACATCAATTTACAATGACGTAAGTAAACACATACAAAACGAACCAATCAATCACATCAATTTACAATGATGTAAGTAAACACATACAAAATGAACCAATCAATCACATCAATTTACAATGATGTAAGTAAACACATACAAAACGAATCAATCACATCAATTTACAATGATGTAAGTAAACACATACAAAATGAATGAATCAATCAATAAAACTAAATTGATCGTTCAATCAATTAAAAATTGTTCATGAACAATGAGCAGTGATTGCAGTGAGCTCTGAACAAGAAAAAAAAAGCTTTCCTTTATTTCTCTTTTTTCCCACAGTCTTCGTCTCGGAAGTAAAACTCTCTTTTTTTTTTATTATTACAGTACTACAATACTATTCATGTATTCAATTAAAATCGTGACAATAGGAAAGAAAACTCCAAGCAAACCATGCTAGTTTTGAAACAGCCGAAAAGTCAGCTAATCAAACTCAGTGAAAAACTTTGGGCTTTTACAGTAGCGTCCCCTGCCATGGTGAAAATCACTCTTAACTTGTAATCATTATTTTCATCAATAAAAATGACAATAAAATGG
Organism: Monoplex corrugatus; assembly: GCA_030674185.1. Classification (NCBI taxonomy): domain Eukaryota; kingdom Metazoa; phylum Mollusca; class Gastropoda; order Littorinimorpha; family Ranellidae; genus Monoplex; species Monoplex corrugatus. The sequence continues at coordinate 7,882 of JAPXFY010005239.1, read as the reverse complement.
TATGATCTCATCTACATTGGAAAATTCATCTCACTTCCTTTGAAAACATCACATAAAATCATGTGAGGCATGAATGCACACATAAACACATAGCCGCTCATGTTCATACACACACATACACGTGAACACGCATAATAGATATACACATGTATATATATACACACATGCACAAACATGTTTTCATATGTTATTACATACATGCCCATATACATACATAGTACTATACACACACACACACACACACACACACACACACACACACACACACACACACACACACACACACACACACGCATCAGCACTCTTGGGTGTTCCTTGCTCTTGTTCAGATTTCTTGTTCACTTCAATACATATACACACATACATACAACCTTATCGACAAACACATACAAACTCCATTGAGTCAAGTGTGCAATAAAAACAAACTATCGATTTCACTATATACATCTGACAATAGTTCCACTTGGTCATCACAATAGACTTACCTACACTATTTTCGTCACTATTAAATAAAGTCAATGTGGGCTTTTTGTTATTAACATTTTTTTTACTCTTTTATATTTATGTATACATACAGATGCAGATAGAGATAGTCCCATAACAGTGGGATCACAGGGGAGTGAGGTGGTTGAGACCTCAGCTCTTCTTGGGGCCAGCATTATTAGAGCAGTGCCCATCTCCTCTCCCTCGATTCATATTCAAATTCATATACATATAAACACATAAACACACACACATTCTCCAGCATATCAATTTCACTATATACAGGAGACAATAATTCCACAGTGTACACACACACACACACACACACACACACACACACACACACACACACACACCACACTTCTGCATATCAATTTCACTATGTACATCAGACAATCGCTCCACTGGCTATCACTGTAGACCTACTTTTATCACATCAATTTCACTATGTACATCAGACAATGGTTCCACTGGCTATCACTGTAGACCTACTTTTATCACATCAATTTCACTATGTACATCAGACAATGGTTCCACTGGCTATCACTGTAGACCTACTTTTATCACATCAATTTCACTATGTACATCAGACAATGGTTCCACTGGCTATCACTGTAGACCTACTTTTATCACATCAATTTCACTATGTACATCAGACAATGGTTCCACTGGCTATCACTGTAGACCTACCTTTATCACTTTATCACATCAATTTCACTATGTACATCAATGGTTCCACTGGTTATCTCTGTAGACCTACCTTTATTATTTTTGTCACTGAATGTACAGTTACTTGCGACGAGGCCAGCACTGTGGTTCCCCCTCACAGCGGTCACGGCGAAATACCAGTTGTGTGTACGTGTGTCTGTACTAGAGACCTTCTCCAAGTCTTCCTCCTTCAAGATGTAAGAAGTGTTGCTCGAATTCACAGAGTCCCAGTTAACATCACTCTGGAATCAAACAAGTAGAAGTCATCTTATCTCGGATGTGTGTATACACCTTGTCCTGACTCACAGCATGTAGGCAAATGTATGTGTAATAGTTTCAGTTTCAGTTTCAGTTTCTCAAGCCGACGTCTCCACGTTTGGAATGAATTCCATATGCACTAATGTCACAAGTGCCATGTGTGTGTTGATCATGGCACAAGCCTTATGCACATAAACCCATGAGCCAGCCAGGTCCTGAGGCCCACCTAGCCTATGTTTTACCTAATCTTCATAATGTCATTACATACTATATCTGTCTCACTTGTTTTGTTTTTCTCGCCGTGTATTAAATAAAACATTAGAACAACTGAATACATTCTTCAGATCTTAACAAACAAACAAACAAACAAACAAAAAAGGTTCAGCAACAAATTCACCAGACAGGTATAATCATCATGCAGTGGAATATTTCTATTCTCTCCTTTCTTCTTGTGTGTTAAGTAAAACAGCACAGTAGAACAAACCCCCATATACCCTTACACACCACAGTTTCAGTTTCAGTTTCAGTCTCTCAAGATGACGTGTCTGCGCCTGGAACGAACCCCACATGCACCAACGTCACAGGTGCCATGTGTACGGTGATCATGGCACAAGTCCCAATCCCGTACACAAACCCACGAGCTGGCCAGGTCCCGAGGCCCTACCTAGACTATGTTTTACCTTTGTCTATGAGGCCCTACCTAGTCTATATTTCATACAGGTATTCCATCAGCCCACAACTGGAACAACCCTGGCAAACACATGCAAATGACATGTGTATCTGTGTATCCTACCCTCAAAAAAGAACATGTATATAAAGTAAAAAAAAAAAATAATTAAAGGTCTGAATCACAACACAACACGCCATCCTCCACAAACTCATCTCACATGACAGAACACCCCCCCCCCCCCCCTTCCCAAGTCAATGCCCAAAAGCCCAGCTGTCAATCAACCAGGTGAAGACAATATTTTCTTAATCATTATTATGTGTAATAAAAAAATAAATAAATAAAAAAAAACTTCCACCCTGAACACAACAGAAACAATCCCAACTATCTCCTTGAGCTAAAACAGCCAGCCACAGTGTCCCACCTAGAGACAGGACACTTGTGCCCACTCCAGCGGGCTAGTTGGTAAAGCCATGGACTCAAGATCTGATATCTTGAGTTTAATCCCAGCCCGCAGCATTGAAAACTGGCCTGTTTGCTGCCCATCTTAATATTTCCATCATTCTGGTGGTATCAGTTTAGTGTTTGATAGGTCCCTTCTCCCCTTTCCCCGTTTCAAGACCTTGCCACCACATAGGGTTTTGTGCACGCTCAGGAAATCTGTCAGTTAAATAGCTGGCTGATTTGGGTTGAGCGCATATGGAGTTGCCCTCTTGAAATAACTCCAATAACTCCAGCATATGTGCTCAGTGGAGGTGTCCTGCTCGGATGAATGTCCATGCCTGACAGAACCGTACTCTAGAGAGCACGCTCTACAGTTTTGCATGCTTTTCAGACATAAAAGAAACAAACAAACAGCGGTACCATGAGACAGCAATGGAAGAAGAGCTCTGAGGCAACATACAGTTTATTTGGAGTTTTGTTCAAGAAGGATTCATATCACTCAGACAATTCCATATGCGCTCCCCCCAAATCTGCCAGTTATCATCCGGTAGACTCCCTTGTTATTGTTGTTGTTATTGTTGTTTAATTCTTTCAAGACGGCCAGTGCGCACCGCGGCGAGTTCCCAGCCGCCGGCGTTTGTTTTCTTCCCTACTGACGCACCATTTTTACTACTTTTCTATTTTATTTTACAGCTACAAAAGTACGATTGATGGCAAAGTATTTGATATTACCAGAAAGCTCAAAACGTGATCTTTGCTAGCATACTATTTTCCAATAAGAACTTCCAACACTTATACGCATCGCTACGACAAGAACAATATAGGTCAAAGAGTATAACCCAGACGCAAGCTCACGTCCCAGTTGTAACTGTACTGTGCTGTACTGAAGTCTAAAGGAACCTTTGAAACCACTCTCTCTCTCTCTCTCTCTCTCTCTCTTTCTCTTTCTTTCCTTCTCTCTCTCTCTCAAACACACACACACACACAGAGCGAGCAAGAAAGAGAGAGTGAGTGTGAGAGAGATAGAGAGAGAGATAGAGAGAGAAAAAGAGAGAGAGAAAGAGAGAGAGAGAGAAAGAGAGAGAGAGAGAGAGAGCAGTCAACTTAGATGGTAAAGTTTATAATAACTCCTGAATTCCCACGCCCGGTAGCCAGCAAACAGTTTATGAAGGAAGATAGTGCAGACCTAACACATGGCATTGGAATTTCCTGGTCAGGGGGGTCACTTTATTCCGTTATCAGTCAAACCATCAACTGTAAAGCTACACCAACTAAACAGACTCTGTCCCTTTGCTGAAACCTTCTACTAAACAGTACTGACAGTTGTTTTGGATATTCTTTACAGTGAAAGCTGCCAGAATTTTTCAAAACTTGACCGGCACTGTACGGTCGGTGCGTCTGTGGGGAACAGACGCCTTACCGGCACTGGGGGTACGGTGCGTCGGGAGGGAACTTTTTTGGCACCGTCTCCCGGCAACCGGTGCGTCGCGAAAAGGTTAAAGCCCAGCCAACTGCGTAAAACCATATCTGGGTTATAACAAGTTCAAAACACACACAATACTTCAACAGGAGAAAAGGAAAAGAAAATCAAGCACACAGGTCAATGCATTCGCGCAAATAATCTAAGGAGATGCCCCTGGCGTCGACCGTTTCGTCCAATTTATCGCACACAGGATTTAAAAAACATACCTGAATACAAATATAAGCATTACTAAGGACACTAAAACACTAAACATATATAAAAACGGGCATAAATTACCTAAAATTGCTTCCACATGCGAGCTTGTATCTCATATCCCTAGAGCCAAAAATACACTTAACACATGTACCCAATTACCAATCCTAAGAGAAAGTATGTAAGACTTTATCGAACACATACAGGTGAATGGGCCATCAAGGCAGAAAATGACAGGAAGAAATGACAGAAAGCAATGGAGGAAGAAAGAAACAAAGAGAGTGAGAGAAAAGAGGAAATTAAGAAACAAAGAGAGTGAGAGAAAAGAGGAAATTTGTAGCACAGAATTTCCAGAAGGTGGGGATACTATTTACACTGAAAGAGCACCCGGCATCCCTACAGGGGAGGTAGACTCACTGAGCCTGCCACAAATCGTATGCGCTGACAAGGTCTTGACAGGGGTGGGGGTGGGGGGGAGGAGGCAGGGACCGAGATGACACTAAGCTGACACCACCAGAATGATGGAAACATTAAGATGGGCAGCGAACAGGTCAGTTTTAATGCTGCAGGTTGGGACCGAACTCGAGATATCAGATCCTGAGTTAACATCTCTCATCCAGTCAGACTGATAATTTGGGATTTAGTCATGCTCGAATGAAACAACAACAGCACACACACATTCACCACACACACACACACACAAACACACGCGCACACACACAAACACATACACACACACTTATGCGCATGCACACACACATGGAGAGAGAGGGCACACACAAACACACACACACATACACATTCACATTCACACACACACACACACACACACACACACACACACACACACACACACACACACACACACACACAATACACACACACACACACAAACACACACACACACATACACAAAAGCAGAGAGGGATGGGATGGAATACACACTCACCAAACACACGAGGGTTTTGGTAGTGTCATTAATGTATCCCCAACACCAAAGCACCATGACCGTGTCATTGTGAGAAGTGGGAGTCCATTGCACCACGTAGCTCTTTTTACTGTTCACATACTCCACCACTACTGCTTGAGGGTGGCTGGGCACTGGATAACAATAACATTGATAATGATATGCTGACGATAATGGAGAACATACTTGCTACTATTACTGTTACTTCTCCTTGTACAAACTGATGGCATTGACGTCTGTGATTATGAGGAAGATCGTTTTGCTACTGCTACTACTATTGCAGCTACTAATACAATCTGATGATAATGATGTAGGTGATGATAATGAAAATCACACTGCTACTATGACTACTACTCTTACAGCTACTGAAATAAAATGATGATGATGATGTACGTGAAGAAAAAAACTGTTCATTCAATAAAGACATACAAAGAATATGGTTAAACATTGTGATGTGGGTGGGGGGTTTTTCCCAAATTTCAAGTTTTTGCCCATTTTTGATAGGAAACAATGACAATATTAGCACAGCAGAATGATTTGTATCACAGAATTACTTTCAGTTCAAAACACAAGGCTTTCACATCTTTAACAAAGGGTCTAGGTGGATGAAGCACAGTCAGTGTCAACAATAATAAGATAAATGTATAAACATGCACAGGAAGGTCATAGAGAAAACATCTCTGTATGTCATAAACAAGGAGTAATATCAAACTTCAGCAGCCAGTTTTCTTCAAAAAATGTGTAAGTTCCATCTCAGTTTTGCATTATATTCTTCCTCCTGGTATTTCATAGTATGATATCTTCTAAAAAAAATGGTGTTTCGTAGGTTTTGTTCAAGGCTGCTGTTATGAATTTTTCCTAGAAGGATTATTAAATCAAATATTGAATCTGTGTGCATGTTTCATCCATACCAAGTAGGATATGTTTTCAGATAATACGATGTTTGCACAAGTGATGCATTTTAACCTCAACAACATGTAAACAATTCAAAAGTATATGACCAATGCTGTGCTTCCTGTTTAAGCAGAATGAAGTCACAGCCAAAGTTATATTTTTTATGCAGATTAAAAATTCTGACATGTTATTATCTGTAAATTTGGACAGAGCATATCTAGAATTGTCAGAGTTCCATTTCTTTTAACATGACATTAGTTTCAAGAAGTCTACGCACAAATGTGTATTTGAAAGCATTCTAATTTACATTCTTACATTTTTATGATTTTTCATGACTATTTTTTTGCATGGACTGTTTGTTGCAAATTTTCTAACCATTCAAAATAAGAACTAGGTAGTGGACCTTCTGTTTTTGAAATATAGTATAATTGTACTCCTTTTGGTACATAATGAATTGTTTTCAGTGCGGTAGGAATGTCATGTGCACAACCAAGTGGTATCTATTCAGTTTTGTTTCTTGCATGTATTTCGTAACTGATACTCAGCAAGTTATTCTAATGACCACACACAAAAAGGGGATTTATTCCAGTCCATAACCAAAAAAAAAACCCCCAAATAAACAAGAAGAAGAAATAAAACAAGCAACAACAATTAAAAAAAAAGGTATTCTATACTCAGCGTACATCTGATGAGAGATCCTTAAAGACTGCTGATGGAGACTGATGATGAAGAATATACATATCCGTGTGTTGGTGTATGTATAAAAGCCTTCATATAAAAAGCGTTCTCATATCACACAGGAAAAAATGTAGTTGTTTTCCTTTCTTTTTCTACATATTATCATGCTTATGTGATTGATTTTTCACGTACATGTTTTTATGCTTGACATTTTCAAAGAAATGTGAAATGATTAGGGGCTAGCTTCCCAGAAAGTTGTGTCGTCATACAAGTCTTCATTATCATTACTACTGTGAAACAACATTCATAAAAATCATGGATGCAGGTCAAAGATAGATGATGATGATGATGTCATTTGATTTACAATTCAAACAGAACAGACACATTATTTTTCTCACCTAACGTCTCCCTGGAAGACAAGAGCACGCAAGCACGCTCATGGGACAGCCCTTTCGTGTTCTGGGCACGCACACATGCGAGTTTGCTGTTAGGATTATCTAATTGCACACTGAGAGTGCGGGCATCGGGAGGAGAGGTCTGCACACTGGGCATGTCACGATCCTCTTCTCTCATGGATGACTGCTGTCCACTGTCAGCATGATCTGAGAAAACTTCCAGTTGGTACCCCGTTAACACACCGTTCTGGAACTCGGGTAGCAGTGCCTGTTGTTTTTTTATCCAAGAAGATTGTTTTACTTTTACATAACAGTGATGTTTTAGGATTATGAACAAATCAGAATGAAACGAAAAACAACAAAATGTATGCATCATCAAACACACATGCATATACACATGCATGAGTATGCGCACACACACACACACACACACACACACACACACACATACACACAACACATAACACACATACACCTCACGCACATGCAATCATCAAGATATAGCCTTTAAACCTGAGTAATTATGAAAATAAAATCAGACAGAAATTGTAAGACATATACCGTAACGAAAAAGTGATTGAACCTTAGACAGACAGACAGACAGACAGACAAATTAACCAAAATTCATACATGGAACTAAACAATGCTGATGTCAACAAAAGTCAAAAAAGGAAAGACAAAGAAAGAAGGAAAGGGAGGAAGAAGGTGGAAGG
>JAPXFY010005238.1:12500-15510 GCA_030674185.1 Monoplex corrugatus | reverse complement strand
GCAGACGAAGTCGCCATTTTTCATCTTGGGATTGATTGGCACCACTTTCTAGTTTGTGATTTATGAGGCGTCCTTTGATGGCAGTGCAGTTGGTCATCTGGTGTGATACCACTGGGAAGGTGGTTGGTTCGTTGATAAGTTAGTCAGAAAGTTAGATAAATAACTCATTGATAAGTTACTTAGTTCGTTAGTTATTACTGCAGTTAACACACAGTCAGTCAGTCAGTCAGTTAGTCAGTCAGTCAGTCAGTCAGTCAGTCAGTCAGTCAATCAGTCACTCAGTCGGTTAACTTAGATAAATAATTCACTGCTTACTTAGTTAGATTATTAGTTAGTTAGTTAGTTAGTTAGGTAGTTAGTTAGTTAGTTACTTACTTACTTACTTACTTACTTACATACTTACTTATTTACTTACCTATTCAGTTCATTAGTTATAGGTGACATCAATGTCCACTATTCTAGGTGACATCAATGTCCACTATGACAACACTCACCGTTATGACACAAGACATATCATCAACTCTCTGTCCAATCACAATATGACTCAACACATTTCTGAACCAACCCATCAAAAAGGTCACATTCTTGACTGGATCATTTCTCGTGATCACCACAATTCAGCTACTAACAACTGCTTAGTTCTTTCTACCCGTCTAACTTCAGCCTTCCATCTGACCACTCTGCAATTCTCTGTTCTCTTGACATTTCTCCTCCTTCCCGTACCACGCGCACAGTGACTCGACGCAATCTCAAATCTATCGACCTCTCCACATTTTCATCTGATGCCTCCCGTCTCCTTTCTGAAAAGTCACATAACCTTGCCGATGAATTCTATACTACTCTCCACCATCTTCTGGACACTCATGCTCCAGCCACAACCCGTCTTTTACCTGACCGCCCCCCTACCCCCTGGCTCACTCATGAGATTGTCTGTGCAAAACGTGCCCGCCGCAGAGCAGAGCGCCGCTGGCGCAAATCCAAACTCACTGTACACAGGCAACTTTTCCAAGCCTCTAAAACAAAAGTATCCACCCTCATTGCATCTGCAAAAACAAGCTATTTCCAAACCAAAATCCTGAATGCCTCTTCTTCAAAAGAACTCTTTACAACCATGAATCATCTCCTTGGCACACGAAAAGACTTACCTCTCCCAACAAAACATACAAATGAAGAACTCCCATCTGTATTCTCTAAGTATTTCACCACCAAAATACAAACTCTTCGTGTCAGGCTTGACAGGACACCCTGTCAACCATGCCCACCTGACCCTTCCTTCTCTGGCACACCTCTCACTACTTTTACCCCAGTCTCACAAGAAGAAATTTTCAACACAATCAGATCCATGTCGTTCAAAACCTGCGAACTGGATCCTCTTCCAGGTTCTCTCTACTCCGATTGTCTCCCTACTCTCCTCCCATTCATCACTGACATCATCAACACTTCTTTTCAAACTGGAACTGTCCCAGATTCTTTCAAGTCTGCTATTGTTCACCCTCTCCTCAAGAAACACAATTTAGACCCAAATGAACTGAAAAATTACAGGCCTATCTCTAATCTCTCTTTCTTGTCAAAACTCCTTGAAAAAGTCGTCCTCAACCAGCTGAACTCTCACCTGTCTGCCAACAATCTCCTCAATCCTTTCCAGTCAGCCTACCGCCAGTGCCATAGCACTGAAACTGCCCTACTACACATTCTCAACAATCTCCTCCTTGCAACTGATACTGGCAAAGTCTCTCTCCTCACACTCCTTGATCTGTCTGCAGCTTTCGATACCATTGACCATGGTATTCTCCTTTCTAGACTTCATCATACTTTTGGCATCTCTGACATTGCTCTCTCCTTTTTCACTTCGTATTTATCAAACAGAAAACAAACTGTTCTCATCAATGGCACTTACTCTCAACCTGCATACCTGACCTGTGGTGTTCCACAAGGATCTGTCCTTGGCCCTGTTCTTTTCACTCTTTATACCTCCCCCCTGTCCACCATCATCAACTCCCACTCTATAAAACACCACTTCTATGCTGATGACACCCAACTTCAAGATAGTGACTCACCTGATAATATACAGCGCCTGTTGACTCGCACCACTGAGTGTTACTCGGACATTAAGAACTGGATGACACACAATAGACTTCAGCTTAATGACGACAAGACAGAAGCTATCCTCATTGGCACCCGTCAGAAACTTTCCCAGCTGCCTCCTCTTTCTCTCCCATTATGTAACACATCAGTCCCAATTTCTGATTCAGCTAAAAACCTTGGTGTCTGCATTGACTCTACCCTGTCCATGAACAACTTTGTTTCTCAAACTGCCAGATCTTGCTACTATCATCTCCATCGTATAAGCCTGATCAGGAAGTATCTCTCTGTCGAAACAACTGCAAAACTCGTTCTCTCCTTCATAATGTCTCACATTGACTATTGCAATTCACTCCTGTCTGGTCTTCCTGCCTCCACCATTCACATCCTACAGCGCATTCAAAACAATGCTGTACGCCTTGTACTCAAAAAGAAAAAAGCTGACCACATATCTCCTCTCCTGGCACAACTTCACTGGCTCCCTGTATCAAAGCGCATACAGTACAAACTAGACACCATGTGCTACAAAAGCCTCAATAACGCATCCCCCGATTACCTGTCAAGCCTACTTGAGATCTATGTTCCCTCACGTACCCTCCGCTCTGCCTCCGATCCTCTGACTTTTCGCTTTCCACGCACTAAGCTCAATACCTATGGTCCACGAGCCTTCTCTGTTTCTGGTTCACTCTCCTGGAACAAACTTCCTCTCTCAGTCCGTCAGCAACCTACTTTTGCCTCCTTCAAGTCCGCTCTCAAAACTCACCTTTTCTCCTCTGCATAAAATCCTAACCTCACTCAACCCCCCTCTGCAGCCTGTCTCCGCTCGGAGGGGAATCACTTTGTTTTAATATATAATTGTATATGATGTGCTCTCTGTGGTTTTCCATTGGTTTTATTCTTGCTTTTATTGCTTTTATTCTTTTCTCCC
>JAPXFY010005238.1:0-5000 GCA_030674185.1 Monoplex corrugatus | reverse complement strand
AGGCTGCCTGTAAAACTTTCGCTTAATTAATAATCTTTTCCCTAATATGATTAAGTGCTTGACAATTGAGAAAAAAAGAATTTTTCTTTTTTAGATTCTTTGTATTGAAGGCGTATTAAGTTTGAATTTATACAAAATCATTAGGCGTTTTATATCCATTCCCCAAGAACTTCTTCGGGGCAAACAAATGAACCGAGTCACAATAACGCACAGATTTATTTGGACCCCATTCTTACCAACAAATGCCTATCAATTAATATCAGGAAGAGAGTCCTTGATTGTTATATATAACCAATACTGTTGTACGGATGTGAGGCGTGGACAGTCAACAAGCAAAGCCAGAGCAAGATTGAGGCAGCCGAGATGTGGTTTCTAAGAAGAATGTTGAGAGTTCCATGGACAGCAAAGAAAACAAAAGAGACAGTCTTGGTGGAGGCAGACACAAGTAGATCACTCATAAGGAAGATTAGGATAAGACAGGCAACATTTATAGGTCATTTTATGAGGAAGGGGGATTGGAGCACCAGGTCACAACGGGAAAGCTGAAGGGAAAGAGAGCACCAGGTAGACCCAGGGAGAAAATGCTAGACGGACTTGCGGGGTGGCTGAAGACGAGGAGGGTGGAGGAGATGCTTGGGGCAACAACAGATAGAGACAGATGGAAGTTCATGATCGCCAACACCATGCGGCAAGGCACCTGATGATGATGATGAATACTGACACATCTACGACACAACTGGTTGTACTTGGGTGGGGGGGGGGGGTCAAATAACTTAACAAACAATTCCAAAGAATTGATGTGAAAGATAATTTAAGTTTACTAAATACATGATAATACTTGCTTACTCTGCCTCTGTTTCGTTTTAATTCAGCTTTGTTGAAAAGACCTCCGCAAGCAACAATGACAATCAAATAGAGGATTTGAATATTTCTGAGCATCTGTTAACCTTGGAAATAGAGGGAAGCAGGGAGAATTTTTATAATATAATCAAAGGACATAACTCTTGAGAATTATCTCCCATGTTGTATAGAACTTCTCAAATCTAACACAGTTTGCGCTACCCATTCAGCTAGCATAGAAGCAGATACAAAGTACAAAAACAGTAAGCTCAGAACATTCCTCAAAAAAGGAGCGCCCAAGCCTACCTTGAACATAAGACCAAATATTGTATGTATTTCTCTCCTCTCTCATAGCTGTGTGAAGGGTAGTTGCAGAGTATAAAAGTAGGCTTGGGCGCTCTTTTTTTAAGGAGTGTTTCTGAGCTTACTGTTTTTGTACTTTGTATCTGCTTCTATGCTAGCTGAATGGGTAGCGCAAACTGTGTTAGATTTGAGAAGTTCTATACAACATGGGAGATAATTCTCAAGAGTTATGTCCTTTGATTATAATCAAATAGAGGATTTGAATATTTCTGAGCATCTGTTAACATTAACAACAGGTACTGCAGAACCAACACACAACCATCTCTCTCACGTAAATAACTACTACATCAGAAGTGTTTACTCACATTAATCTTTAACTGCAATGAAGCACCCGCACTTTGTAACTAGTTAAATACGTGTGTGATAGTGGAGAGAGAGAGAGAGAGAGAGAGAGAAGAAGAGAGAGAGGAGAGAGAGAGAGAGAGAGAGAGAGCGAGAGAGAGAGAGAGTGAGAGAGAGAGAGAGGGATGGAGATAAGGAGAAAAGAGACAGGGAGAGAGAGAGAGAAAGAGAGAGACACGGAGAGAGAGAGAGGGAGAGAGAGAGAGAGAGAGGGAGGGAGGGAGAGAGTGACAGGGAGAGAGAGAGAGAGAGGAGAGAGAGAGGACGGAAGAGAGAAAGAGAGGAGAGGGAGAGAGTGTGTGTGTGTGAGAGAGAGAGAGAGGGAGGGAGGGAGAGAGAGACAGGGAGAGAGAGGGAGGGAGACAGAAGAGACGGAAGAGAAGAGAGAGGGGGGGAGACGGAGAGAGAGAGAGAGAGGGAGGGGAGGACACACACACACACACACACACACAAACAGATAGACAAAACAACACACAGACAGACAGACTGACGGACAGACAGAGTGGCGGACAGGGAAACAGATACAGACATAGAGAGGACAGAAACAGAAAGAGGGAGGCAATGAGAAAGACATAAAGAGAGAGACAGAAAAACAGAGACCCCACAGACAGTGTGAGAAAGAGAGAGACAAAGACAGAGACAGCAAGAGAGACAGAAATAAGAAGGGAGGGAGGGAGGGGGAAACAGACAGACAGAGAGAGAGAGACAGACAGACAGACAGACAGACAGAAAGAGAGAGACGGAGAGGAAGAAGAAGAGATACAGAGACAGTGAAGAAAAGAAAGAAAGAAAGAGAGAAAGAGAGAGAGACAGAGAGAGAGACAGAGAGATAAAGAGAGAGGAGAGAGAGATGGTGAGGACAGAGAGAAACAGAGAGAGATAGAGAGAGAGAGAGCAAGAGAGACAGAGAGAGACAGAGACCCGAGACCACAACAGACAACAGACACACAGACAGAGACAGAGAAAGAGAGAGACAGAGAGGAGAGAGACAACTGACTGAGTTTAGAGAGACAAGACAGAGAGAGAGAGACGGGTGAGAAAGAGAGAGAAAATCACAGAGACAAAGAGAGGGCAGAGAAATTGAGACAGACAAGAGAACCAGAAGGCCACATAAAGGACAGAGACTGGAGAAAGACAGAGACAGGAGGGGAGAACAGACAGACAGATAGACAAACAAAACTAAAAAAACAGAACAACAGAAAGACAGAAAGGACCTTGGGACGTAGAAGCGATAATTAATATTTTCATGGCTCCCCCCCCCCCCTCCCCCCCCCCCCGCTGGTTAAGCAGTCTCTTGATGTCAGTGAGTTAATTGGAGGAAGACCACTCCCACCTCTCTCTCCTTCTCTCTACAGATCTCCAGTGCATAACCTCCCTTCGTGTATATACGCACACAGAAATCAAATATGCAACGTTAAAGAACATGCATGTCAAGTCAATGGCTGAAAACTCCCAGCATGCAGCAGGAACGGCAAGTTTGAAGACATGGCTTTTAGCGAATAATTTCTATCTTTGGAAAAATAAATACCATTGTTATTATCATTATTTTTTATCGTTATTATTATTATTATTATTATTATTATAATTATTATTATTATTATCATCATTATCATTATTATTATTATTACTATTATTATTATTGTTGTTGTTGTTATTATTATTATTATTATTATTATTATTATATCATTATCATTATTGTTGTTGTTATCATTGTTATCATTATTATTATCATAGCCTCTATCTCTATCTGTCTGTCTCTCTGTCTGTCTCTGTTTTTCTCTGTGTCTCTCTCAGTCTCCCTGTCTGTCTGTTCTGTCTCTCTCTGTTTCTGTCTCTGTCTTTCTCTCTGTCTCTGTCTGTTTGTCTGCCTATCTGTCTGTCTGTCTGTCTCTGTTTCTGTCTGTCTATCTGTCCGTCTCTCTCTCTCTGTTTTTTTTTTCCTCACACACATAATTCTGTACCTATACATTTTCAGTGTGTATAACATTTTGTCCCTACATTTATTAATGTCGATTTAGGAGATGGCCATTGCTATTTTTTCATTTATTTCAGGATCTTTTTCTTGAATTCTTAGTTTGTGTAGTTTATATCTACTACGGGAGAGAGCCAAATACTGAAAATATGATGCAGTACGGTGATAACATCATTAAGATCAACAATGATACTACTACTATATTCCTCCTCCTCCTCTACTATACTATTACTTCTACTACTACCACCACCACTACTACTACTACTACTATTACAAGTAGTACTACTGATTCTGCTGCTGCTATTGATGCTCACTGCTTCTACTACTACTATGTTTTCGATTACTACTATTCTTACTGTTACTATACACATGATAACAACGATAACGATGATGATATGATGGTGATAATGATGATGATGATGTAATGATGATGATGATGATACTAATGATAATAAATGATAATGATAACAACAACGACAACAACAACAACAATAATAATAATAATAATAATAATAATATTAATTATAATAATATAATCATCATAATAATAATGATGATTGATAATAATAATAATCATCATAATAACAACAATAACAATAACAATAGCAATAACAATAATAATAAGAGGTGAATACTATATAAAGTTATTCTAAGAAAGAAAAGAACAAAAGTATTGTGTAGCTATTTCTTCAAACTCTTCTGGAATGACTGTGCCGAGTGTATCACTACAAAACCATTGATATTATCACCCACACACAGGCACACACACACACACACACACACCACACACACACACACACACACACACACACACACAAACACACACACACACACACAACAAAACAACATTGATATTATCACCCATACACATGCACACACACGCACACACAATCACACGGACACACAACACACACACGGACAAACACACACACACACATGGATTACACACACACACATGCACGCACGCAACACACACACCAACACACACACACACAGACACAACGCACAAATACATAAATACACACATACACACAACGCCGCGCGCACACCACCACACAACAAAACACAATCACCACGGACACACACACACCACACGGACACACACACATACACACACACACACACACGCATGCACGCACGCAACACACACTAACACACACACACACACACAGGCACATACACAAAGACATAAATACACACATACACACAAGCGCACACACACGCGCACGCAAACACAAACACAAAACACACATAAACACACACACACACACACACACACACACACACAACACCACACACACACACACACACACACACACACTCCCCTACAAAAAACCTTTCTCCCAAAAGAACAACAACGACAAACAACAACATAAAAAAAACGACAGCACCAAATTACAACAAAAAACAACATCATCATCGTGGTCAATCATCAACAACAATAACAAAAAAACCTGCATGCACAATTATTCCTTAAACCAAC
>JAPXFY010005237.1:5000-15510 GCA_030674185.1 Monoplex corrugatus | reverse complement strand
GTTCCATGGACAGCAAAGAAAACAAACGAGACAGTCTTGATGGAGGCAGACACAAGTAGATCACTCATAAGGAAGATTAGGAAAAGACAAGCAACATTTATAGGCCATTTTATGAGGAAGGGGGATTTGGAGCACCTGGTCACAACGGGGAAGCTGGAGGGAAAGAGAGCACCAGGTAGACCCAGGGAGAGAATGCTGGACGGACTTGCAGAGTGGCTGGGGATGAGGAGGGTGGGGGAGATGCTGGGGCAACGAGAGATAGAGATGGTTGGAAGTCCATGGTCGCCAATGTCATGCGGCAGGGCACCTGATGATGATGATGATTGTGGGTTATGATAACTTAACCTATTTTTTACATTTTCCCTCCCCTCTCCCAGTTGCCTTTTCCTTCCTTCTTCCCCAAAGACCTACTATATATGCATAAGCATATCCAGTTACCCTTTCTCCATCTACACCCTCACCCCCCCCCCCCTTTGTGTGTGTGTGTGTTTGTTTGTCTAGTAGTAAGAAACTCTGGGGAGATTAGGACAGCAGAAGGTACTTAGAGGAAAAACTCCCGTCAAACAAGTGTTTCGGCCTTAACCCTTTGCCTCTCGCACCCTATCCACCAACTGCAAAAAAAAATTAATCTTTGGACTCTTCTTCCTGCAGAAAGCTGGTGGATAGGGTGAGGGAGTCAAAGGGTTAAGTTTTTGTTCTGTTAGCATGGTTGGCAATTAGTGCAGGATGCTGATGAACAGGATGCGGGAGTCAAAAGGTTAATTCCTGAAGCTCTAAGGGGGGCCGGGTGGCATCCATGGTCATGACTCCTGGAAATGTCTCTCTGCTGTCGCCATTAAAACCAAATCAAACCAAACCCAAAGCAAAGCAAAGCAAAGCAAACCAAACCAAACCAACCCAACCCCTACCAACCCAACCCAACCCAAACCAACCCAAACCAACTCAAACCAAACCAAACCAAACCAAACCAAACCAAACCAAACCAAACCAAATCAAACCAAACCAACCCAAAACCAACCCAAACCAACCCAAACCAACCCAAACCAAACCAAACCAAACCAAACCAACCCAACCCAACCCAAACCAACCCAACCCAACCCAAACCAAACCAAACCAAACCAACCAAAACCAAACCAAACCAAACCAAACCAAACCAAAACCAAACCAAACCAAACCAAACCAAACCAACCCAACCCAACCCAGAGCAAACCAAACCAAACCAAACCAAACCAAACCAAACCAAACCAAACCAAACCAAACCAAACCAAATCAAACCAAACCAAACCAAACCAAATCAAATCAAACCAAACCAAACCAAACCAAACCAAACCAAACCAAACCAAACCAAACCAAACCAAACCAAACCAAAAAAAACAACAACAACAACAACAATGACCACCATCACCGGAATAACCAGAGCACGAAGAAAGGCAGCGAAGAAGCCATTCTTTTACGTTGCGATGTAGAATTGAACTCGAGATATAAAATATTGAGCCCCAGTTCTATCAACAGGGCCACCTTGGCACGGTTTTCTTTTGTGTGTGTGTGTGTGTGTGTGTGTGTGTGTGTGTGTGTTGTGTGTGTGTGTGTGTGTGTGTGTGTGTGTGTGTGTGTGTGTGTGTGTGTGGTGTGTGTGTGTGTGTGTGTGTGTTTTGCCATTAAGTCTGTATCCTTTACAAACTGTTAGTGGGGCCTGTCTAGCTAGATTGTGTGATGTCATTTTCCGTCCGTGTGGTCTAACTGATCGATCTGTGTGCATGTGTGTTTTACTAAAAGCTGTTAGTTCTTAGTTTTACATGTCGTCACTCGTAGGAGTAATGAACACTCACATAATTTGTTTATATCAACGTTCACATTACCCCCTATGTACGACACTACAACTATATACAACACTCACATACCCTATATACAACACTCACATAACCCCTATATACACCACTCATAAGTCCGTCTATACAACATCACATAACCCCTATATACACCACTCCATATAGTCCGTCATATACAACACTCACATAACCCCTATATACAACACTCAATAACCACTCATAATCCTATACAACAAACTACAATATAACCCCTATATACAACACTCACATAACCCCTATATACAACACTCACATAGCCCCCTATACAACACTCACATAACCCCTATATACAACACTCACATAACCCCTATAACAACACACTCACTAACCCCTATATAAAACACTCACATAACCCCTATATACAACACTCACATAACCCCTATATACAACACTCACATAACTCCTATATACAACACTCACATAACCCCTATATACAACACTCACATAACTCCTATATACAACACTCACCTAACCCCTATATACAACACTCACATAACCCCAATACAAAACACTCACATAACCCCTATATACAACACTCACACAAAATAACCCCTATACACAACACTCACTAACCCCTATATAAAACACTCACATAAACCCCTATATACAACACTCACATAACCCCTATATACAACACTCACATAACTCCTATATACAACACTCACATAACTCCTATATACAACACTCACATAACCCCTATATACAACACTCACATAACCCCTATATACAACACTCACATAACTCCTATACACAACACTCACATAACTCCTATATAAAACACTCACATAACCCCTATATACAACACTCACATAACCCCTATATACAACATCACATAACCCCTATATACAACACTCACATAACTCCTATATACAACACTCACATAACTCCTATATACAACACTCACATAACTCCTATATACAACATCACATAACCCCTATATACAACACTCACATAACCCCTATATACAATACTCACATAACCCCTATATACAACACTCACATAACCCCTATATACAACACTCACATAACCCCTATATACAACACTCACATAACCCCTATACACAACACTCATATAACCCCTATATACAACACTCACATAACCCCTATATACAACACTCACATAACCCCTATATACAACACTCACATAACCCCTATACACAACACTCACATAACCCCTATACACAACACTCACACAACTCCTATATACAACACTCACACAACTACTATATACAACACTCACACAACTCCTATATACAACACTCACACAACTCCTATATACAACACCACACAACTCCTATATACAACACTCACACAACTCCTATATACAACACTCACATAACCCCTATATACAACACTCACATAACCCCTATATACAACACTCACACAACTCCTATATATAACACTCACATAACTCCTATATACACCACTCATATAGTCCGTCTATACAAGACTCACGTAATTTCCATACACACCACTCACATAACTTCTATATACAACACTCACATAGTCCGTCTATTCAACACTCACATAACCCCTATATACAACACTCACATAATTTCCATACACAACACTCACATAAGCCCTATATACAACACTCATATAACCCCTATACACAACACTCACATAACCCCTATATACAATACTCACATAACCCCTATATACAATACTCACAATAACTCCTATATACAACACTCACATAACTCCTATATACAATACTCCACATAACTCCTATATACAATACTCACAAACCCCTATATACAATACTCACATAACTCCTATATACAACACTCATATAACCTCCTATATACAACACTCAAAATAACTCCTATATACAACACTCTATAAAACTCCTATATACAACACTCACATAACCCCTATATACAATACTCACATAACCCCTATATACAATACTCACATAACTCCTATATACAACACTCACATAACCCCTATATACAATACTCACATAAACTCCTATATACAACACTCATATAACCCCTATATACAACACTCATATAACCCCTATATACAACACTCACATAAACCCCTATAATATACAACACTCATATAACCCCTATATACAACACTCATATAACCCCTATATACAACACTCATATAACCCCTATATAACAACAACTCATATAACCCCTATATACAACACTCATATAACCCCTATATACAACACTCAATAACCCCTATATACAAACACTCACATAACCCCTATATACAAACACATCAACATAAACCCCTATATACAACACTCAAACTCACATAACCCCCATATATACAACACTCACATAACCCCTATATACAACACTCACATAACCCCTATATACAACACTACATATAACCCCTATATACAACACTCCAATAACCCCTATACACAGTACTCACATAACCCCTATACACAACACTCATATAACCCCTAAATACAACACTCACATAACCCCTATATACAACACTCATATAACCCCTATATACAACACTCACATAACCCCTATAACAACACTCATATAACCCCCATAATATAACAACACTCACATAACCCCTATATACAACACTCACATAACCCCTATATACAATACTCACATAACTCCTATATACAACACTCACATAACCCCTATATACAACACTTAACCCCTATATACAACACTCATCATAACCCCTATATACAACACTCAATAACCCCTATATACAACACTCACATAACCCCTTATACAAACTCACATAACCCCTATAACAACACTCACAATAACCCCTATATACCAACACTCACATAACCCCTATATACAATACTCACATAACCCCTATATACAACACTCACATAACCCATAACTCTCCATAACCCTATACAACACTCACATAACCCCTATATACAACACTCACATAACCCCTATATACAACACTCACATAACCCCTATATACAATACTCACATAACCCCTATATACATATTCAACACTCACATAACCCCTATATACAACACTCACATAACCCCTATATACAATACTCACATAACTCCTATATAACATCATACCCTAAAAACTCACATAACCCCTATATACAAACTCACATAACCCTATATACAACACTACATACTCATATAAACCCACATAATATACAACACTCACATAACTCCTATATACAACACTCACATAACCCCTATATACAACACTCACATAACTCCTATAACAACACTCACATAACCCCTATATACAACACTCACATAACCCCTATATACAACACTCATATAACCCCTATATACAACACTCACATAACCCCTATATACAACACTCATATAACCCCTATATACAACACTCAATAACCCCTATACACAACACTCATATAACCCCTATATACAACACTCACATAACCCCTATATACAACACTCAATAACCCCTATATACAACACTCACATAACCCTATATACAAACTCACATAACCCCCATATACAACACTCACATAACCCCTATATACAACACTCACATAACCCCTATATACAACACTCACATAACCCCTATATACAACACTCACATAACCCCTATACACAACACTCATATAACCCCTATATACAACACTCACATAACCCCTATATACAACACTCAATAAACCCCTATACACAACACTCACATAACCCCTATATACAACACTCACATAACTCCTATATACAACACTCATATACCCTTATACAAACTCACATAACCCTTATACAACACTCACATAACTCCTATATACAACACTCACATAACTCCTATATACAACACTCACATAACCCTATATACAACACTCCATATAACCTATTCCCATAACCTACAACACTCACATAACCCCTATATACAACACTCACATAACCCCTATATACAACACTCACATAACCCCTATATACAACACTCACATAACCCCTATATACAACACTCATATAACCCTATATACAACACTCATATAACCCCTATAACAACACTCACATAACCCCTATACACAACACTCACATAACCCCTATAACAACACTCACATAACCCCTATAACAACACTCATATAACCCTATATACAAACCTCAATAACCCCTATATACAACACTCACATAACCCCTATATACAACACTCACATAACCCCTATATACAACACTCAATAACCCCTATATACAACACTCACATAACCCCTATATACAAACTCACATAACCCCTATATACAAACTCATATAACCCCTATATACAACACTCACATAACCCCTATATACAACACTCACATAACCCCTATAACAACACTCACATAACCCTATATACAACACTCATATAACCCCTATATACAATACTCACATAACCCCTATATACAACACTCACATAACTCCTATATACAACACTCACATAACCCCTATATACAACACTCAATAACCCTATATACAACACTCAATAACCCCTATATACAACACTCAATAACCCCTATATACAACACTCAATAACCCCTATATACAACACTCATATAACCCCTATATACAACACTCACATAACCCCTATATACAATACTCACATAACCCCTATATACAATACTCACATAACCCTATATACAACACTCATATAACCCCTATATACAAACTCACATAACCCCTATATACAACACTCACATAACCCCTATATACAACACTCACATAACTCCTATATACAATACTCATATAACTCCTATATACAATACTCACATAACCCCTATATACAATACTCACATAACCCCTATATACAGTACTCACATAACCCCTATATACAACACTCACATAACCCCTATATACAACACTCACATAACCCTCTATATACAACACTCACATAACCCCTATATACAATACTCACATAACCCCTATATACAACACTCACATAACCCCTATATACAACACTCACATAACCCCTATATACAACACTCACATAACCCCTATATACAATACTCACATAACCCCTATATACAATACTCACATAACCCCTATATACAACACTCACATTCACATAACTCCTATACACAACACTCACACAACCACTCTATACATCATCATCATCATCATCATCATCATCGTCGTCGTCATCATCATCATCATCATCATCATCATCATCATCATCATCATGTGCCCTGTCGCATGGCGTGGGCGATCATGGCCCTCCATACCAATCTCTCCCCTGTCGCTGCAAGTGAATCTCCCAATCTTTCTGTCTTCAGTCACTCCTCAAATCCGTTCAATATCTTCTCTCCCTGGGTCTACCTAATTCTCTTTTTCCCTCCAGCTTTCCTGTTGTGACTCGTCATCATCATCATGTGCCGTAACGCATGGCGTTAGCGATCATGGCCCTCCATATGTATATATCCCTTGTTGCCGCAAGCACATCTTCCACCTTCTCTGTCCTCAGCCACCCTGCAAGTCCGTCCAACAATTTTTCCTTGGTTTACCTGGTGCCCTTTCCCTCAAGCTTTCCTGTTGTGAATAGGTGTTCTAATTTCTCTCGCCCCATGAAATGTCCTATAAATGTTGCTTGTCTTTTCCTAATCTTGTTCATTAACGTTCTTTTTGTATTTATCTCCTTAAAGACTGCCTCGTTTGTTTTTCTTAGCTGTCCATGGAACTTAACATTCTTCTTCGAAACCGCATTTCAGCTGCCTGAATCCTGTTCTTACTTTGCGTGTTGAATGTTTACGCTTGGGATCCATACAGCAGTATCGGTTCTTTGTAACACTGAAAAACTCTCTTCCTGATGTTAATTGATAGGCATTTGTTGGTAAGAACGCTTTTCGTTTTCTTGAATGCTGTTTCACCTTGGCCAATTCTTCTGGCTATTTCTAATGCGCATCTACCGTCTGGTGAGATGACTGTTCCCAGATATCTAAACTTATCAACTTGTCTCAATGTTGTACCATTTGCTGTTATTTTGTATTGACGGACTTCTTGTTTTTAACTGATTACCATGACTGCAGTCTTCTTGCTATTTAGCTCGAGCCCTTTATTTCTGCTTTCTATTTATATCATAGTCACAAGACTTTGTAAGTCTTTTTCATTTTCTGCAATCAGAACGATGTCATCTACATAACGAAGATTATTTAACATTTTTCCTCCAACCTTTTTCAAAGGCATTCTTCCAGGTTTCTCATAATGTTTCGCTGTAAAGTGAAAACAAATCTGTTGACAGAACACATCTCTGTCCAATCCCTCTTTTAGTATTTTAGAAAGAACTTGTATCATTTTTTACTCTCATTGTTGCAGTTTGTTCCCACTACATATTCCTTATCATTCTCAGATTATTTTCCATTGGTTGATCAGTTCTTCGTGTCTTACCCGATCAAAACCTTTGGTTTAATCAACAAACCATAAACATAGATCCTTATCCCTTTGACACCCGCACCCTGTCCACCAGCACCCTGCATCGTCAATCTTGCCAGAAAAAGCAAAAACTTAACCCTTTGACTCCCTCGCCCTATCCACCAACTTGTTGCAGTAAACTGGTGGATAGGGTGAGGGAGTCAAAGGATGTTAGATAGGGTGAGGGAGTCAAAGAGTTAAGTTTTTGCAGCAGAGGGAGTCAAAGCGTTAAGTCCTGGTGGATAGGTTGAAGGAATCAAAGGATTAAGTTTTTGCAGCTGGTGGATAGCGTGTGGGAGTCAAAGGGTTATTCAACTCAAGTGATCATTCTACGAGAGTTCTTGGGATGTATACGACATTAACAGTTCCTTTCCCTTCGACAAATCTGTATTGTTCTCTACTTCCATTTGATTGTGTTCCTTGTTCTCATCATGATTCTTCTTAATAGAATCTTTGTAACATGGCTTAACAAGCTGATTGTACGATGGAGTTCACATTCTATAGCCCCTGCTTTCTTTGAAAGTGCAATGATAATTGATTGTGACATATCTTTACGGATTTTTCTGGTGTCATAAATTTTAGTTAGGAGGACTGTTACGTGTTAACGTTTTCAATACCAAATCCATCTAGAACCTCAATCATTTCTACAGTAATATTGTCTGGTCCTGGGCTTTTCTCGGGTTCATCTTTTTCAACGTTGCCCTAACTTCGTCTTTCATTATCGGTGGTCCTTCAGCGCTCAAATACTCCCTCTACAAAACACTCGCATAATCCCTTTACACAACACTCACACACTCACATAACCCCTCTACACAACATTCACACACACCCACATAACCCCTCTACACAACACTCACACACTCACGTAACCCCTCTACACAACACATAACCCCTCTACACAACACATAACCCCTCTACACAACACATAACCCCTCTACACAACACATAACCCCTCTACACAACACATAACCCCTCTACACAACACATAACCCCTCTACACAACACACACACTCACATAACCCCTCTATACAACACTTAACCCCTCTACACAACACCCACACACTCACGTAACCCCTCTACACAACACATAACCCCTCTACACAACACATAACCCCTCTACACAACACATAACCCCTCTACACAACACATAACCCCTCTACACAACACCCACACACTCACGTAACCCCTGTACAGTTTCTCGTCTGTCCAGTGTGTTGATAGAACCATGGACTGAAGATGATCACGTCTGGAGTTCAATCCTACCCTGCAACATGAAAAGTGACCCGTTGACTTCCCACCTTGATTAACCCTTTGACTCTTGCACCCTGTCCACCAGCATCCTCCATTGTCAACCATGTTAGCAAGGCAAAAACATAACCCTTTGACTCCCTCACCCTATCCACCAGCTTCCTGCTGGAAGCTGGTGGATAAGGTGAGCGAGTCAGAGGGTTAAGATTTTGCAGTTGGTGGATAGAGTGCGGTAGTCAAAAGGTTAATGCTGCAGTTATTCGGATGGTGTCAGTGGTTCATAGGTCCGTGCTTCCTTTCAGCAACTACGCATAGGATTTGACGCAGACTTGAGGAGCCTGTCAGATAACTCAAGATAAGGTATTGAATGATAATATCAGGTTAGGCAAGACAAGGTAAGGTAAGGTAAGGTAATTTAAGGTAAGGTAAGGCAAGGTAAGGTAAGGTCAGGTGAGGTCAGGTCAGGTCAGGTCAGGTCAGGTAAGGTAAAGCAAGGTCAGGTCAGGTAAGATAAGGTCAGGTCAGGTCAGGTCAGGTCAGGTAAGGCAGGGCAAGGTGAGGTGAGGTGAGGTCAGGTCAGACCAGGTCAGGTCAGGTCAGGTCAGGTAAGGCCAGGCCAGGCCAGGCCAGGTCAGGTGATGTAAGGTCAGGTCAGGTGATGTAAGGCAAGGTCAGGTCAGGTCAGGTCAGGCCAGGCCAGGTGAGGTAAGTCAAGGTAAGGTAAGGTAAGGTAAGGTAAGGTAAGGTAAGTCAAGGTAAGGTAAGGTAAGGTAAGGTAAGGCAAGGTAAGGTAAGGTAAGGTAAGGTAAGGTAAGGTAAGTCAAGGTAAGGTAAGTCAAGGTAAGGTAAGGTAAGGCAAGGCAAGGCAAGGCAATGCGAGATAAGGCAAGGTAAGGTAAGGTAAGGTAAGGCAAGGTAAGGTAAGGTAAGGCAAGGTAAGGTAAGGAAAGGCAAGACAAGGCAAGGTAAGGTAAGGTAAGGCAAGGTCAGGTGAGGTCAGGTAAGGTAAGGTAAGGCAAGGCAAGGCAAGGCAAGGCAAGGCAAGGTCAGGTTAGGTAAGGTAAGGTAAGGT
>JAPXFY010005236.1:0-15512 GCA_030674185.1 Monoplex corrugatus | reverse complement strand
CCCTTTCATGTTTGAGTGGAAGGACTCAATTAAGCTGTGCAGTTTGGGGGGGCAGCCGATTTTTCGGAGAGCCCTGAAAAGGCCATCTCTGCTGATAGATCAAAGGCCTTGGTGAGGTCAATGAATGCCACATACAGGGACATCCGCTGCTCTCTGCACTTCTCCTGGATTTGGCGAAGGGAGAAGACCATGTCTACCGTGGATCTCTCTGCTCGAAAACCAACTGTGATTCCAGGTAGACGCGTTCAGCCAGTTTCTGCAGGCGGATTAGGAGGACCCGAGCATAGACTTTGCCAACAATGCTGAGGAGCGAGATACCTCTGTAGTTGTTGCAGTCGCTCCTTTCGCCCTTGTTTTTGTACAGGGTGACGGTCGTGACGTCCCTCATGTCCTGTGGTACAGCTCCCTCATTCCAACACTGAAAGAGAACTGCGTGCAAAGGGTGCAGAAGAGAAGTCTTGCAATGCTTGATGAGGTCTAAGGTGATCATGGTATAAGCCTTAAGCCTGCACATAAACCCATGAGCTGGTACACGCACAAATACACCACACACACACACACACACACACACACACACACACACACACACACACACACACACACACACACACACACACACACCACATACACACACACACATACACACCAAACACACACACACACACACACACACACACACACACACACACACACACACACACACACACACATACACAGAGTGATGTTCACATACGCACACACTGACACACACGCACACATGTGACACACACAAACACACTGTGACACACAATACACATACACACAGACACACACTCACTCTGTACACACAACCTATACTCACAGACGCACACACTGTAATACACATACACCCACGACAACACACACATGACACACATACACACACACAACACACAACACACAACACACACACCCCACACACACACACACACACACACACACACACACACACACACACACAACACACACACACACACACACACACACACACACACACACACACACACACAACACACACCACTACACACACACACACACACACACACACATACACACTACACACAACACCACACACACCACATACACACCTACACACAACCACACACACAACACACACACACACACACACCACACACACACACACACACCACATACACACACACATTATAGGGTTCAAATCCCCGTCAGTCCTGTCAAAATCATTGTAGAATTGTCCAGCTCCTACCCAGGGTTGAACATGATACAGGCCTGTTTATGTTGGGAAGACTGTACCACACAGTCACGTCAGTTTTATCTACTTCAGGGACGTCATTGAGAATATTGGTCATACTTCCTGACCAGCAGGTGTCTGTATCTTCCAGGTCTGATTGTCACCAGCATATATTGTGAAAGGAAGCACAGAGTACAGCGCTGTCATGGAGTCATAGAGTCTCAATCCAGAATGGAAATCCATAGCATCATGATTATCATCCCCATCGTCATACATCATCATGGTATTGTGACGTGGTTCATCGTTGTTAGTATTCATTTGTAAGCCCTACATGTTTATAAATTTGTGTAGGGCCTATATACATGTACATATATGCATGTACACACACACATAGAAATTATATGTATGTGTGTGTGTGGTGGGGGGGATACACATGTGTGTGTGCGTGCGTGCATGCGTGCGTATGTGTCAGTGTGTGTGCACGTGTGTGTGTCTGAATGTGTGTGTGTCTGAGTGTGTGTATGTGTGGGTATATATGTGTCTGTGCTTGTGTGCGTGTGTGTATTACAATATAAGTGTGTGTGTATGTTTGTGTGCGTGTGTGTATTACAACATAAGTGTGTGTGTGTGTGTGTGTGTGTGTGTGTGTGTGTGTGTGTGTGTGTGTGTGTGTGTGTGTGTGTGTGTGTGTGTGTGTGTGTGTGTAATTATAGTTTTGTTTTAACTATGTCCACACTCAGTACATGTATTTTTTAAGTTGTATGTTTCATACTTAGGGCTGTGTGTGTGAGTGAGTGAGTGAGTGAGTGATTGTGTGTGTGTGTGTGTGTGTGTGTGTGTGTGTGTGTGTGTGTGTGTGTGTGTGTGTGTGTTGTTGGTGTGTGTGTGTGTTATGTGTCTGAGTGAATGAGTGTGGGTGTATATGTGTATGTGCATGTGTGTGTTGTGTGTGTGTGTGTGTGTGTGTGTGTGTGTGTGTGTGTGTGTGTGTGTGTGTGTGTGTGTGTGTGTGTGCATTTTTCAATTTGTTAATTTCAGTTCTAGATTTGAATTACAATTAGTGTTAAGACTTTCAATCATTTTGTTGTTTCTCGTTTGATCCTTGTCTTTTAGCAAGTTAAAGTCTGCCTCTCAACTCTCTGATTAATATGTGTTTTGTTTTAATTATGTCCACGCTGAGTATATGTCATATTCTTTATGTTGTATAATTCAGACTTAGGCATGTGTGTGTGGTGTGTGTATGTGTGTGTGTATGTGTGTGTGTGTGCGTGTGTGTGTGTGTGTGTGTGGTGTGCGTGTGTGTGTGTGCGCACGTGCATTTTCAGTTCGTTTATTTCAGTTCAAGTTTTGAATTACAATTAATGTTGACTTTTAATCATTTTGAAACTTCTCATTTGATCCTCTCCTTTTAACAAGTTCAAACCTACCACTGAACTGTCAAATTACAATGTGTTCTGTTTTAACTTTGTCAACAATGAGTGGGCTATATGTCATATATTTTATGTGTATTTTATGTTGTATGATTCAGACATAAGGCTCTGCGTGTGTGTGTATGTGTGTGTGCGTGCGTGTGTGTGTGTATGTGTATGTGTATGTGTGTGTGTGTGTATGTGTGTGTGTGTGTGTGTGTGTGTGTGTGTGTTCAGACTCACATTTTTTAATTTGAAAAAATATTGATGTCTATGTTTTAAAGCATGTGTGTATGTTGTTTTGTTCACACTTTACAGTCAATATGTTGCTGCACAGTCTGCATACTCCATCTTCAGTAGACATCCTTGCTGTGTATTTTTGTGTTTCTATAAGCTAAAGGACAATGACGTGACTTACAGGATCTTTAACATGCATATTTGATGTTCTCTGTGTGTGTGTGTGTGTGTGTGTGTTGTGTGTGTGTGTGTGTGTGTGTTTGTGTGTGTGGTGTGTGTGTGTGTGTGTGTGTGTGTGTGTGTGTGTGTGGCGTGTGTGCACAGAGTGGAGGTTTAAGTATTAACTAACAAGTCTGCACGTATGTTCATTTGGGAAATGGGAAAAATCTCCACCTTTTATCCACCAGGTCATAAAAACCATCGAAGGAATTATGGACACCAGCTAAAGATAAAGCAAACCAAGGACACAAAGTAAAGCTGACCTGGTTTCATGCAGACTAGAGATGTAAAATATAAATAGTTCTGAGCGACGTCAGTTCAAACATTCTTATACATATCTGGTTATTTCAGCTTGAACACAAAATTGTGTATGTTGCAATCAAATTCAACAAGATTATTTTCATACACACACATACACACATACACACATCCACACACATACGCACACACACACACACACACATACAAACACACTCACACTCACACACACCGACTCGCACGCATGAACGCACAGGCATACACACACATACTTGCACGCACGCACGCACGCACGGATGAACGCACACGCCTACACGCACACACACACACACACACACACACACACACACACACACACACACACACAGATGGAGGAAAGCCACGCAATTCCAATTTTCTTTTCCCCTTTTTTATTTGATACATTTTACAGTATACAACGATTCACGTGTAACACATGTGAATAATACAAGGTTAATTATGGCGGTTCTACAACAGTACATGTACCAACTAACCAACAGTAGTCAAAGCAGTATATGATTTTAGCACCACACTCTTTAATTACACAAGAGATAAAGATAGAATGCACGGATTACATAGCATTCCACTTTTTCAATCATCTTGAACTCACACACACACACACACACACACACACACACACACACACACCACACACACACCACACACACACACACACACACACACACAACAAACACTCTCTCTCTCTCACATACGCACACACACCTCACACACAAAACACACACACACACACACACACACACACACACACACACACACACCACTCTCTCTCTCTCACATACGCACACACACACTCACACACATACACACACACACTCACACACACACACACACACACACACAACACACACACACACACACACACACACACACACCACCTCTCCTACTACCACACACACACTCACACACATACACACACACACACACACACACACACACACACACACACACACACACACACACAACACTCACAAACATACTATATCAGAAAACATATACAAGTAAACATCCAAAACACTGCAAAGAACACTGCATATTGGTCAACTAATGCCTATCCACTGTCATTGTCATTATTGTTCATAACCCAGCTGACTGCACAGATCCATATCAGGGCTATAACCATCTCAGAACGTACACAATACTTCAATGAAAAATGGAAAAGAAAATTGACTACACATATCATTGCAGTCGAGCTGTTTACCATCAGTCAGTTTTCAGGTTCTCGCAAATCTGTGTAATTCGTTGTGCTTTCTCCAGACTGAAAAAGAGAAATATGACAATTCTTATGGATAGTATATTTAGTTATTGTCATCATCATCATCATCGTCATCATCATCATTGTCGTTGTCGTCATCATTGTCGTTGTCATCATTATTGTCATCATCTTTTTTCCCTTGTCATTTCATGTCTTGTTCCTGACTGGAATTGACACTATGTGTGAACATGAATGATAGTTGTGACCAGTAGTAGTAGTGGTTGTAAAAGTAATAGTAGTGGCAGTAATAGTAGTAGTAGTTGTAGTAGTGGTAATGGTTGTAATAATATTGGTAGCATTAAGAGTTGTAATAGTAGTAGTAGCAGCAGCATACATGTAGAAATACAACAGCAGTAGTAGGAGTAGCAGTAGTGACCAGCAGTAGAAGTAGTGGTTGTGGGTTTCTAATAATATCAAAGATATAGGCTACTTGCTTCTTACATGTCTTTTATTAATCACATATTTACACTGTTGCTGCAGTCCCCCACAGGTACTGGGCCAGATGGACGAAAATCTATCTAAATTCTATAAGAGTTATCCTCTCCCTCTAACACAATTCTTTAAAAAGTACCCCAGGGCCTGTGGCATGCTTATATACATCTATACTATGGTGAAAGTTCTAAAATGTTAACTATTCAGATCTATTATACTACAGGAATGATACTCAAGCAAGATAATGTGTGCCCAAGTGGGTTGATATGGAATTCGACAAACTATAAGTGTGTCCTGAACAATTTCTCAGTGTCTGTTAGCCCTATGTCAGCAGAGGGGATTTCCAGTCACAACAGTCAGCTCACATCCCCCTCCCCTACATCTACAATTAACCTTCAGGAGATCACCACTATCCCTTCTCCCTCAGTATCCAACTACTACCATTCTCAATGCTAAAAAATGTGATGCTGTGGTCCCCCCTACCCCATCCAGCCTTTCCTTTCCTTCACCTACTGCCACCCAGCGTGAAGCGGACACACTCTCTCCACCTTCCATCCCCACTCCCCCACCATCAACTGAGAACCAATGTGCAGTCTCTCATTACTACGCGCCTTCACCTTCCACTGAGAATCAGCTTGAATAGGCCATCACTTCTCTTCCCCATGCTCTCCCTCCCTCCACTGGCACTCAGCGTGAGACAGCTACCACCACCCTTTCCCCTGCTCTCCCACCTTCCACACAACAGTCCAGTCCCATTGTTCACCTTTAGCCGATGACAGTGTCCCATCCAGTCCCATTGTTCTCCTATAGCCAACGACAGTGTCCCATCCAGTCCCATTGTTCACCTATAGCCGACGATAATGTAAGTAGGCCCCTATGTGAGAAAACCAGTCTCAGCCGCAACCGCGAGCGTTCGTCAAAAAACTGTGACGTGTTCCAGCGCATTGACGGAGGGGTGTCAACGTGATGGACCTTCCATTGGTCATTATCTACGATCAGTAATCAAAACAATGCATGTTGTGATGGTAAACATGGGTGGAACTGCAGTCTCCAATTGCAGTTTTTTCATTTTGTATGGTGTACCGAGGCAATGGTGCACGGATCATAATGTCCAATCAACCACTACATGCGATCCCGGCAGCAAACACAGTCACCTCTAAAGCATGTACACACACTGCTTGCACGGAAATAATCAAACATCTTCAACAACAATTGAATACTGCTGCACTCTCTATCACCATAATGCAAACACAAATTCAGACACTCACAAACCATCTGTCCCACATAGCCAAACAGACTGAGGAAAACCCTCAATGTGTCAGCGACTCAGAAAAGCTCTTTTTTCCTTGCCATTGTCAACGTTACTACTTTTGTAACAGTTCAAACAATCAACTAATATCTTTGTTTTACTGTATGCTATGCGTTGGTTTGTTGATAAATATATGATACGTTTGTTTGTTTCTATCTCTCTCTCTTTCTCTTTCTCTCTTCCTATCTCTCTCTCTCTCTCTCTCTCTCTCTCTCTCTGTGCACACAACTTACCAATCCTCATTCAGTACTATCTGCAGTGGATCCATTGCCTCACGCTGTTTCAGTACAGGATGACACGTACGAAGAAGCTGCCTGATAGTGTCAGGCTGAATGTGAGAAACACAGTGACACCTCAAAAGTTTCTCCAGACCATTCCAACATTTCATAGTGTCATGAAAGGTACTGGTAATGTGTTCAAAACACATCTTATCTGGCATCACTTCTAAGATTGCCTGAAATCAAACAGTTAATGAGTCAAATGATTATTCAATCAAATTGACATAAATAAATCATGCAAATCATGCAGTCATTCATGATTAGTCAGTCACTTAGTCAGTCAGTGAGTCTATCTATACATAGATAAGATATTCTGTCAGTCTGTCCATCCATTCTTTGATTAGAGATTCAGTCAGTTAGCCAGTCCACCTGTACATTCATTAGACATTCAGTCAGTCAGTCAGCCAGTCCATCTCTACATTCATTTGACATCGAGTCACTCAGTCAGTCAGTCAGTTCATATATATTGTCAGACATTTCAACAGATGTGTCAAACGTTTGTAGGTGACAGGCACCAGTAATCTGAACCAGATGACACTGTCACTGAGGCGTTACCACAAGTCACGTTACATCTACTATGACCATGTATTGGACGAGTTGGACCGCGTTGAGCTATCTTCCATGACAACGGAGAATGATGACATCATCAGGGTATGTAATAACAGATGGACTTACTGACCGAATGACTGACTGACTGAATGTCTAGTGAACGTATAGAGGGACTGACTGACTGACTGATTATAATTATGAACGAATAGATGGACAAATTGACTGAAGATATAATGCTAATGAATATATACATACACACACACACACACACACACACACACACACACACACACACACACATATATATATGTGTGTGTGTGTGTGTGTGTGTGTGTGTGTGTGTGTGTGTGTGTGTGTGTGTGTGTGTGTATGTATATATTCATTAGCATTATATCTTCAGTCAATTTGTCCATCTATTCGTTCATAATTATAATCAGTCAGTCAGTCAGTCCCTCTATACGTTCACTAGACATTCAGTCAGTCAGTCATTCGGTCAGTAAGTCCATCTGTTATTACATACCCTGATGATGTCATCATTCTCCGTTGTCATGGAAGATAGCTCAACGCGGTCCAACTCGTCCAATACATGGTCATAGTAGATGTAACGTGACTTGTGGTAACGCCTCAGTGACAGTGTCATCTGGTTCAGATTACTGGTGCCTGTCACCTACAAACGTTTGACACATCTGTTGAAATGTCTGACACACGGGAACGTGTCTAACACGTCTACATAGCTGTTCTTGTGATGATTTTGAGACATTTTACAAATAATATCAATGTCGTGCCAAAGCAAATGTTTACGTAAAGTACACTTTTCTCAATTGATGCACACACATCATTGTTAGTTAATGCACGCACCTCATTGTTATTAAATGCAAACACTTCATTGTTATTTAGTGCAAACACCTCATCATACCATTCAGTTAAATCACAAAGGCCATTTGAAGGTGAAAAGGTAATGAGGCTTTTTTTTTAAAGTAAGACCTGAAAATTATAGTTGGCCAACATTTAAAGATGGCAAGAGATAGACAACAAATTCTGAATGGGCTGATTATTCTCATAATGCTCTACAGAGCAGTCTGCTACAACAGAAGTAATACAGTTATCACTGATTACGTTTATTCTATTCTACAGACTGATTCAATCGAATGAATACAGTTATCACTGATTATTCTCATAGCACCCTACAATCTGATCCAACAACACCAATACAGTTATCACTGATTATTCTCATAGCACTCTACAATCTGATACAACAACACCAATACAGTTTTCACTGATTATTCTCATAGCACTCTACAATCTGATATAACAACACCAATACAGTTTTCACTGATTATTCTCATAGCACTCTACAATCTGATACAACAACACCAATACAGTTATCACTGATTATTCTCATAGCACTCTACAATCTGATACAACAACACCAATACAGTTATCACTGATTATTCTCATAGCACTCTACAAGCTGATATAACAACACCAATACAGTTTTCACTGATTATTCTCATAGCACTCTACAATCTGATACAACAACACCAATACAATTATCACTGATTATTCTCATAGCACTCTACAATCTGATATAACAACACCAATACAGTTATCAGTGATTATTCTCACAGTACTTTTTACTCTACAGTCTGATACAACAGTCAATATACATGTAGTTATCAGTGATTATTCTCACAGTACTTTTTACTCTATAGTCTGATACAACAGAGTCAATATACATGTAGTTATCACTGATTATTCTCACAGTACTTTTTACTCTATAGTCTGATACAACAGTCAATATACATGTAGTTATCAGTGATTATTCTCACAGTACTTTTTACTCTATAGTCTGATACAACAGTCAACATACATGTAGTTATCAGTGATTATTCTCACAGTACTTTTTACTCTATAGTCTGATACAACAGTCAATATACATGTAGTTATCAGTGATTATTCTCACAGTACTCTCGCAGTCTGATACAACAGAACAATTACAGTTATCAATGTTTATATGTCAGTCATTACTGTGCTGATTATTCTCAGAAGCAGAGCAATCTGATTATGGGCTCACTCCTTCCCTCTGGAAGAGAACGTAATCAAATCTGAGTGAACAACTCAACTGATGGGAAGAAACAAAGGGAAAATGACCATTCAGCTAAATAGGCGTAGGACAGGAAACTATGGCAACCAGATCAGAGGCAGTTACAGGACATGCGCTACACGCCTACAGACTTGTGATCTCCACATTATGTGATTATTAAGTATTGGACATTTCTTTTTAAAGATATTTTTCCATTAAATAACAGATACAGGTGGAACTTGCACACTTTAAGAGAACAATGGTAGCTATATCTACTACGTTATTCCCAGAGCTCTCCAGGTGAAGTTTGATATGACCTTTTTATGTTTCCTTATGACACGTAAAACCTGTGCATGTTTTATATATTTGTCAACATATTGTTGACAGTGACAGTACTTCATACATACAGATCCTTTGTCGAAGATGCGACAGTCTGGCATGTGTTTTGAAATTGAACAAATGATTTTGCTTTGCTGACATTAGTTGTCTTATATATCTTCCTATAATGAATACAAAGAAACAGAAAACAAAATTCAATCATTTTCATTATTACTCTCTCACCTTAATGCCAGGTCTGTGCTGTGGGAACTTCACGTCAAACATGGGGTAGCCACTGGCTTCCATGTACAACAGACCCAGGAAAGTTAGCGATGGATGTGCATCCAGAAATGCCCTGAACAAAGTATTGAAAAAGGAAAACGTAGAGATGACTAGCGCACACACACACACACACACACACACACACACACACCAACATACACACACACGCACACACACACACACACACGCACGCACGCACGCACAGAGAGAGAGAGAGAGAGAGAGAGACTTACGCATACACACAATAATAAAGCCATTTTAAAAACCTCCCTATCATCACGACCAATCTCTTGTCTGATTAACATAAAAGTTGTATTGATCTGTTATGAACATCTATGTAACTTGGAAAAAAATACAAATATGTCATGAATAAAACAGTAAATAACGTGTCTTGTTTAAAATTCCAAGTCTTTACATTCTCAGTGGCCTACTTTAAGTGCAAACAAACTTTAAAAAATGGCTAACTTTTATTTGGGGTGGTCTATGCCATACATCTGGAATACAGCTATGGAGAATGACCTGTATCTGTCTGCCTATCTTTCAATCAATCCATCCATATAATGTGTGTGTGTGTGTGTGTGTGTGTGTGTGTGTGTGTGCGCGCGCGCGCATGTGTGTGTACTGTGTGTACTAGTGTATGTGTGTGTACCGGTGTGTGTACCTGTGTTTGTGTGTGTGTATGGTAATGTGTGTGTGTATGTGTTTGTGTGTGTGTGTGTGTGTGTGCTAATGTGTGTGTGTTTGTGTGTATGTGTGTGTGTGCTAATGTGTGTGTATGCTAAAGTGTGTGTGTTTGTGTGTATGTGTGGAAGTGTGTGTGTGTGTGTGTGTGTGTGTGTGTGTGTGTGTGTGTGTGTGTGTGTGTGTGTGTTGTGTGTATACACTATGAAGCATTTACCCAAGCATTTCTTCTGTTACATCCTCTCTTCCAGACATGTCCAATGACGTGAGGTTGGGATTGTTGGATGGATCCATCAGCAAGGATTTTGTTTGAAAGGCGCCACAATCTGCACATCCCTCATCCATAGATACATCCAGATGTGTCAAGTATTTCAGCTTACGCAGGGTATTTACAGTGACGACTTCAGTCAAGCAGTCAAGACTGTTCATTATCAACACTTGTAGCCGTTCTGAATGCTTCTCAAGATGTGAAATATTTGTGATGTTGAAGTTTTTTGATATATCCAGACTTTGCAGATTTGGAACATTGCTTGCAATGACATCCAGACAATTGTCTGTAAGTCTTAGATGTATCAAACTCAGACAGCGAACACTGTCAAGCCTGGGAAAGAACGTGGTTGAACTATCTGAAAGAGACTCAAGGCAAAGTGACCAGTTTAGATCTTTGCATCTCAAGTTGTTTAGACTCGCCCAATTCTGTGATCCTAAGCACATCAGGACATCAATCAGTCTCAAGAAACTGTTACAAACATCTAAGGACAACAAGTCATGGCCCGCTAATGTTTTCAATCCTTCATCAGTTATATCTGAGGCATCTGGGATTGTAATATGTCTTAGACGAGCATGCTCAGGCTTAAACAAAGATAGTGTATCATCGTTCAGCTTCTGTTGCTCACTTAATTTGTATAACAGTTTTTCAGGAACATCACCGGGGAGCCCTAGGCCAGGGTCACGCCATACAATCTTGTACTGATTGTCTTTTGAATATGTCCACAAGTGTTCAAAGTTGTCTGCAATTCTGTTGATACAGATGTCCTGAAGTCTTCTGATGCTGGTCATATTGTTTAATGGTCCTGCACAACACGGGAAGTTCAATGGTTATAGACAATCTTGTTTCAGATTCATATTTCATTGATGTGTGAGATTATTAACAAACAAAAAGTCAGCTTTACATTTTCTTAGTTATAAAAAGCCCTGAAGGATCAGTTAGCAAGCTAGCAACTTAAAGCCTAGTGGTTGGTGACCACATGTAGGCCTCTAAATGTCCCAACCCTGAAAACCTGCATCCATTCCTGATCCAATGGAAACACTGGACATTGCAATCTGTCATACATAGTTCTAATAGCAATACAACATTTGCACAAGTGAAAAATGACGAGCAACAAATCATGTTATCAACATCTAACCTTCAGCAACATAGAACAGTTTGAGGTTTCTTGGTCTACACAACACACAGTTCCAGCTGCAGATGGTAAGTCGCAGGCATTGTTTTGATAATTATTGTTCATTCTGATCATTTTTCAACTTTTCAAAACTAGTTACCAGTAAGCACTATGTACAAAATGTTCTGATGTCATTAAGATCTTGAGTGTCACTGTTCTTCACACCGGGAACAACTCTCTTCATATAAAAATTAAAGTAAAGGAAGTCCTGCCATACAAATCTAAACTACACCACTTTAAGTCAATCATACACATCTAAATTTAATTCTACTTGTAAGTATGCACTAGTTTGCAGTGCAATTAATCAAATAAATCTCAGATTTTATCTTGAAGAAAGATATATCTTTCAGTTCTTCTTCAGCTTTTTCTCTTTTTGTCTGGCTTGACATTAGTCTATCCTGTGATCCCACCACCAATGGCAAATGAAAAAAATCTGAAAACGTAGGGGGGGGGGGGGGGGTCCGGGGGCATGCTACCCAGGAAATGTTTTTGAATATAGATGCAAAATAGTGCAATCTGACGCTGTCTGGGACAATTCTGGGCTTGTTTGTGATCCTCCATACTGATGCAATTAAATTATACACACTGGTCCGCTCCCCCAACGGAGACACAGACTTCTTCAACATCACTGCTGGAGTCCTTCAAGGAGATATGCTTGCCCCCTACATTTTCATCATCTGTCTCGACTATGTGCTGAGGAAAGCAGTGGATAAGAACAAAAAAACTCGGCTTTACCCTCACAAAACAGAAGAGCAGACGCTACCCTGCGGTAAAGATAACAGATGCGGACTATGTGATGATCTGGCTGTTCTTGCAGACTACCTAAAGGATGCAACATCTTTCCTTCACAATATCGAAAGAACAGCAATGGAGATCAGGCTCCACCTCAATGCGAACAAAACAGAGTTCATCTGCCTGAATCAAGACGCATCAAAGGTATGAGAAGTCTCAAGAGATGCGATCAAACAAGTTCAAGACTTTAAATACCTTGGCAGCTATATTGACTCGACAGAACAAGACTTCAATACCAGACTCGGAAATGCCTGGGGTGCTCTAAATCAACTGGACAAAATCTGGAAATGCAATCTACCAGACAACCTGAAAAGGAACTTCTTCCAAACAGCAGTAGAGTCCGTTCTTACATATGGCTCAATCTCTTGGACCCTAACAACGACACTGGAGAAGAAGATTGATGGAGCATACACACGAATGCTACGTGCAGCCCTGAACAAAACCTGGAGAGAACATCCAACAAACAAAGAGTTATATGGTAAGATCCCACAATCAGTAAATCAATACGTCAACAAAGACTGCGTTTCACGGGACACTGCTGGAGTAGCAAAGAAGAACTGGTATGAGATGTTCTACTATGGAGACCCAGTTATGGCAAACAAAGACCAGGACGTCCAAAAAAGACCTTTATCGACCAACTGATCGATGACACTGGTGTCAGATTTCAAGAAAAAAAGTTGATGTGTATTTTTCTAAAGTGTGCTCCAATCAACATTTAGTACAGACTGAACATCTCCGTGGTTTTTATCAGTTTTTATCTCATCTCTACTTCTTTGGCTTCAAATGGTCTGAAAGTTTGTGGATGCCTGCTCGACTAAAGTTAATTGACTTTGTAGTGGCACAAGACACAGTAGGCTATACCAGCCTCTGCTATTTTTGAAAGCCATGTGCTCATTTCCATGACAACAATTTTTCGTGAAACTCACTCCGAACACGACTTATTTTATTTTTCAGTCTTTGTCAAATGTTTTTGCTGTGGCAGACCACCTGTCCAGAATATCAGCTCGAGACATTGTCACGCTCCTCAAAAACTTTGCAATCAGCTGCAAGAACAAGTCACACTACACAGAGAAAAGGAACTCCGGAAGTGACTTTAGCAGAAATTGATGCTGGATTTATTCCCTTTCCCGATATTTCGTCGTCTGCTACAAGAGATTGACAGTCTGACAAACGGTCTACTGTTTCGCAGAAGAAAAAGAAATAGTTAATTTTTTTGTTGGATAGCACACGATATTTTTGTTGAAAGCAGCCTGTGGATTTTCTCGGATTTTTGAGAAAAATCGGAAAATTGGGAGCCCTGCACCACCGTTTTTGGAAGCTTTCTTTGCAGACATAGCAGTACTACCAGTACTAGGGAGAGGGTCAGCATTGCTGGTACAGGAGAGGGTTGCACTGTGGTGGTTTTGGCAGCAGACCTGAATGAGATCGCCTCTTTCAAACGGTTGCTCACACGAATGCGGCGTTTCCGGTGTTAAACTGTGTATGCGCGTTAGTGTTCTCGCCTGTCTGAATCCATAGGTTCGCCAAGACGCAAGCAAAAATCAATACTTCCCGACACTTTCCGACTGAAAAAAAATTGTTTCAGTTTAATTGTTATCATCTGCATTGTACCCATTAATGAATTCAGGCGAGTTTGGAAACACCTGTCTGACACTGGTTCCCGGGATCCCCCCTCCTCCTCCTTTTTCTATTGGATGTGTGTGTGGGTGGGTGGGGGGGGTAGTAATCAGGATGCTGAGCTGCCAATCCAGAAAACGCTTTCTGTCGACGTTTTCAATCTGGAATTCCGGATAATTCCGGACTACTTTCACCTATGATCTTGTATCTAGATCTACATGAAAAACTGATAAAAAAAACCAAAAACACACACAAAATTCTTCAAAATATCGCTTTGGTCCTGGCTTCAATCAAGTCAGCAATGGTGCTAGATCTTCACTATGATAGCTATGAATGATTATGGTTTTTAAATCATTTGATACATAACCCATGAACCACGTCAAGAAGCGTGTCTGCTAATGAAACAATTATCAGTGCCTGTAACTCTGCTACCTCGCAAACTTTTGCTTCTAGTTTTAATTCTTCATTCATGTTAGAAAAAAGAGTCACACATACAGACATAAATTATAACTGGAAAAAACACATTGTTTCCTTACCTTGGAAGAAGAAATATCAAGTTGAGTGTTGAGGGACGTAGTAGCCTACGTTCCGTCTCTTACAACGTGGCATAGAGCGTTGGCTTTGTAGTGGTGTATAAAGGCCTACTTTCATGTGACTAGTGGGACGTGGACAAAGACTGGACAGGAATGTGGCTGTATGGTCAACTGTTTGAGATCCCCCCCCCCCCCCTAGGAAATCAGTACGGGACAATTTTCATCATCATCATCATCATCATCACCATCATCATCATCATCTTCATCATCATCTTCATCATCATCATCATTGTCATCTCTCTCTCTCTCTCTGTGCTATTTTCTCTCCCTCCCTCTCTGTTTCTCTCTCTTTCTGTCTTGACTCATCCCATCTGTATGTCTCTCTCTATCAGTCTATGCCTGTCTCTGTCTATCTGCCTGTCTGTCTGTCTGTATGTCTGTCTGTCTGTCTGTCAGGAAGATGCAACCATGAAAACCCTGAAAGCTGTCATTCTACAAGGCTGGCCAGAGGAGAAACAACAACTTTCATTACAGTTACAACAATACTTTCCTTT
>JAPXFY010005235.1:12500-15516 GCA_030674185.1 Monoplex corrugatus | reverse complement strand
AGTGTAGATTTTAACTAATTCATACATTACAACAGC
The DNA here is from genome assembly GCA_030674185.1 of Monoplex corrugatus. Classification (NCBI taxonomy): domain Eukaryota; kingdom Metazoa; phylum Mollusca; class Gastropoda; order Littorinimorpha; family Ranellidae; genus Monoplex; species Monoplex corrugatus. The sequence goes on along the minus strand of JAPXFY010005235.1, from coordinate 15,480 downwards.
TGTTAACAACTGAGGTCAATGTTTTGAATTGATTACAGAGAGAGAGAGAGAGAGAGAGAGAGAGAGAGAGAGAGAGAGAGAGAGAGAGAGAGAAGAGAGAGAGAGAGAGAGAGAGAGAGAGAGAGAGAAAGATGAGAGAGAGAGAGAGAGAGAGAAGAGAGAGAGAGAGAGAGAGGAAAGAGAGAGAGAGAGAGAGAGAGAAAGAGAGAGAGAAAGAGAGACAGACAGACAGAGACAGAGACGGAGACAGACAGAGAGAGAGAGACAGAGACAGACAGAGACAGACAGACAGACAGACAGAGAGAGAGACAGAGACAGACAGACAGAGAGACAGAGAGACGGACAGAGAGAGAGAGAGAGAGAGACACAGAGAGACACAGAGAGACAGAGAGAGACGTCAGACTTCAGACTTCAGATGGTTTATTCATATAGGCCACAGCCCCTTAGAAGGGGGATGCAGATGAATATGCATTCTCACAATCATATAAACATTTTAACAAAGCAATAATCATATTTCTAATTTGAAATAGTTTGTACAAAAGCATAACAAATAAGCGAAAAGAACATAAGATACAAACATTCTATTCATGTTCGAGCCTTGCATCCGTTGGGTAGAATTAATTCTAAAAAGACTCAAGAAATTGCTGTCTCTCTAAATTTAAATGTTTTGTATAGAAATAAAGCTAACTTTCCAACAACTTTAGTAGAAGTTGATGACATCAATAAAGTGAATTTAAATAAGGAAGGTTGTCTATAATATTTTGAGCTGATGTATTTCTCACGAATAGAATGGAGTGCTGGACAACATAATACAAAATGTACTTCATCTTCTTTTGATATTTTGCACAATGGACATAATAGATCACGATCACTATGTGCTCTGTATCTAAAATAATGAACTGTGATTTCCGATATACCTAACCTAAATCGTGTCATTGTATATTTTAGATGTCTATCCATATCTATCTTTAAATAGGGTTTCAAATCATGCATATCATGCATATCAGAAAAAAATACTGTATAGGTAGAAAGAAACTCTAGGGAGAGCTAGACAACAGAAGGTCTTCAGAGAAGTAACCCCCTTTAGACAAGTGTTTCGGCCCTGAATTCCTTACACTCTCGAGGGGCCGGGCCACATCCAGGTCATGACTCCTGGATGCCCTTCTGCTGTTATCTATTTTTATTTGTTTATTTTTCCCACGCCGGGGAGCGAACCTGGGCGATTCTGCGCTTCAGAACTGCGGTACGCGGTTTTACCAATGTGCTAACGGGGCACACATCATCTGTAGGGAATTTAATCCTTATGAAGTTCACTTTTGGTTCCTCCTTGCCCAGATCCAGCTTGAGCTCCTTTCTGCTGCCTCTGCCATCGCTTTAAGGGCTCTAGTCCTCTTCTTCCCAGAAATGGCGAGTTGTTTCATGAGATCATAAGCGGAGGTGCCCACAAACCCTCTTGCCCCGACCTCTATGGCGAAGATTTTGACCCGCAGACCTGCTTTCTTCAGGGTGCTGGCAAGACCGGCGTATTTTTCGGTCTTGTAGATATGTGCTTCTTCCATTCTGCTTTCGTATGGCACAGTGAGTTCTATCAGAATCACTTGTTTCGAGGAGTCAGAGTGAAGAGCGATGTCTGGTCTCATGCCTGTCTTGCTGATGACATCTGGGTAATTTCTCCACTCTGGGAGGTCTGCTGTACACTCCCAGTCGACTGCTCCATCCAGAAGACCCTTTGGCAATGTGCTGGTTGTCATAGCACTTTCGGGCCAGACCTGTTTCCCTCCTGCTTTGTAGAACGTTGTCATAGCAATTGGTGCGTTTGGGGTCATGGTTTTTTCGCTAACCACGTCTGTGATCACTTTCAGAACTTGGTTGTGCCTCCATGTATACCTTCCTTGGGCTAGCGCTACTTTGCAAGAGCTTAGGACATGTTCCACTGTTTGTTTCTTCTGACAGAGCGGACATGCTGGGTCGTCTGATTTCCCCCATTTCACTAAGTTTGCATTCGAGGGGAGCAGGTCATATACAGATCTGAGGAGGAAGCTTATCCTTAGAGGAGCCATGTGCCACATATCGTTCCAGCTGAGACTTCTTTGGAGTGCACTGTCCCATGTTGTCCATTGCCCCTGTTGACCTTGCTGGACTGCCTTCTGCACTCTTTTGACATCTTCTTCTTCCTTCAACTCCTGTATGATCATGTCTCTTTTTTCCTTCCCTTTGGCTTTGGACCACCACTGCATTTTTGTTGCTCCCAGTCCCTGTCTGTTGGTTTGCGTGTGTCCAATTATTTCTTTGATGCTGAGGTTTCTCTTGGCATTGTTTACAGCCTCTTGGACTTTCCACTTTCTGCCAGTTCTCAGCTTTGGATGAACTGATCTCACGATATTGTCTTCCGATTCCTCCAGCATGCTCAACAGTCTTGCTTTTCCAACTTTGTATTCCTCCACTATGGATTTGAGAGGTAGCTTCAGCATTGCTTGACGACAGTAGAATGCAACATCAGTGAGACCAGGTGGGACACCGAGCCATTTTCTTGTGTATTTGTTGATTTTGGCTTCCATTGCTTCGACTGTGCTGGTGCAAATGTCATAGATTAGCAGTGGCCACAGCAGCTTTGGTATCAGCATGAACTGTAGACACCAGACTTTGTATTTGCCTGGCAGTCCGCAGTTATCTATTTTCTTCAGGCCTTCTTCTGCTGTTTGCTTGGTTTCACATCCCCTTTGTGTGTCTTTCAGGGAGTCATCATACCATCTTCCGAGACTTTTTACTGGCTCTTCTGTGACAGTGGGGATGGCTTGGTTGGCTACCATGAATTTGACTGAATCTGCCATTTTTCCTTTTCGCAGTGAGAGACTTCGGGATTTCTTAGGTTTGAACCTCATTCTTGAAGAGGCCACCAGCTCATCCAGCTGCTTTAAGATTTGGTGTGTCTCTTCCTCATCCGTGGACAAGACTGTTGTGTCATCCATGAAAGCTTTCA
>JAPXFY010005234.1:12500-15516 GCA_030674185.1 Monoplex corrugatus | reverse complement strand
TTACCTAAAACAGTCAGATGTCATATATCAACCATTCACCATCTGCTTTGTCAGGACACAACTGAGGATGGATGCGGCATTTCTCTTTTTAATTCTTTTAGTGTCTGCCACCTGCTATGGAGTTTGGTCGTCAGAGGAGTTACAGTCAGCCACGTCTCTTGTTCCTCCTTCACTGGAAGGAGGTGATAGTACTGAGACACGTCTTCAGCTGTTTGATCGTTTCTTTCGTTCTTTTATTTAACGATGTCTCTCTCTCTCCCTCTCTCCCTCTCTCTCTCTGTGTCTCTTTCTCCCCTTCTCTCTCCCTCTCTCTTTCCGGTATGTGTCTCTGCATCTCTGTGTGTGTGTGTCTCTGCATCTGTGTGTGTGTGTCTTTGCATCTCTCTTCTCTCTCACACACATTCTCTCTCTCTCTCTGTCTCTCTCTGTCTCTGTCTCTCTCTGTCTCTGTCTCTCTCTCTGTTTCTGTTCCTTTCTGACTCCGTCTGTTTGTCTCTGTCTCTCTCTGTCTTTCTCTGTCTCTCTCTTTGTGTGTGTCTGTGTCTCTGTCTGTCTGTCTGTCTGTCTTTCCTCTCTATGAGTCTCTGTGTCTCTGTGTCTATGTCTCTGTGTCTCTGTCTCTGTTTGTCTTTATCTCTGTCAGTCTGTCTCTCCCTGTCTGTCACTCTCTGTGTCTCTGTCTCTCTGTGTGTCTCTGTCTCTGTCTTTATGTCTCTGTCTGTCTGTCTCTATTTGTCTCTCTCTATTTGTCTCTCTCTCTCTCGCTCTTCTCTCTCTCTCTCTCTCTCTTCTCTCTCTCTCTCTAAGTGGTATTAGATGGGAAAGAAAGAAAGAAGCTAAATCTACAAGAAGCCATCACAGGTTTCAAACACTCCATTATGTATTATAAGCCTAAGAAGTAAGTTGACTGTTTTTGTTCAGGTTGAAAAAGAATATATCATGTGGCACCAGTGACGATCAACACACACGTATCGCGTGAGAGACAACAAAGTGTTGGTGACTGACTGTGGAGATGAAAGTGGTACAGAAAGGTCATTTGTCAGCTTCTGCTCTAAGGCCATTATTACTGTGACAGTGTATGATAGTGGACGGACTTGCAGGGTGACTGAGGACAGAGAAGGTGGGAGATGTACTCGCGGCGACAAGGGATAGATTTGTGTGGAGGGCCATGATCGCTAACGCTGTGCGGCAGGGCACATAATGATGATGATGATGATGATGAGTGTATAGGTGGATCCGTTATCATTATATGTACATGTGTGTGTCTGTGTCGTTTTCGTGTGTGTGTGCCTGTGTCAGTGTGTGTGTGTGTGTGTGTGTGTGTGTTTGTTTGTGTGTGTTTGTGTGTGTGTGTGTGTTTGTTTGTGTGTGTGTGTGTGTGTTTGTTTGTGTGTGTGTGTGTGTTTGTGTGTGTGTGTGTGTGTTTGTGTGTGTGTGTGTGTGTGTGTGTGTGTGTGTGTGTGTGTGTGTGTGTGTGTGTGTGTGTATATGTTTCCTATTACTGAACGCAACAAGCTGAGATCATCAGCCATTCATGTTTTTTTCTTCTTCTTGATATTATTTCATCCTTTGTCCACATGGTCAGGCAACATCTGGCGATAAATGTGACCATATTTTTTGTCTTCTTTCTGCTGACTGTTATGGAGCTTGGTGATTACACACACACACACACACACAGACACACACACAGACACACACACAGACACACACACACACACATACACACACACATACACACACACACTCACACACACATACACTCACACTCACATACACACACATACACTCACACTCACACTCACACACACATACACACTCACACACACATACACTCACACTCACTCACACACACACAAACACACACAAACACACACACACACACACACACACACACACACACACACACACACACACTGACACAGGCCCACATACATGAAAACGACACAGACACACACATATACATATAATGATAACGGATCCACCTATCCACTCATCATCATCATCATCATTATGTGCCCTGCCACACACACACACACACACACACACACACTCACACACACACACACACACTCACACACACACACACACACACACACACACACACACACACACACACACACACACACACACACACACACACACACACACACACACATCTATTTGTTCTGCTTTATAGAGTTGACAGTGTAGTAATACGTGCTCCCAAAGCCTCGCTCAACCCTCTCCTAACTTCTCCCAAAACCTTCACTGGAACAACTAAATGACAATGTTGTCTCAATAGACAACACATTTATATTCATGACATGACGGCATACTTAAATCTTGATATACACAATGACACCTTCACTGTTTAAAAGATTGTTATATACTTTCTGCAGTTAACAAGAAACACCACGAAGGTGCGTATGGGACCTGGAGGACTAATGTCAGGTTGTATATGTTCTACTTATTATGTTGTTTATATTTGAACAACACATTTTTTCCTAACCTATGAAGTCATCAGGTTGAACTTATGGTTCCTGTGTGCATTGAACGGGTTGTAAATGGTGCTTCTAGTCTCACCTGGGTAACTCACTAGTTTTTGAACAGAGGGCAGTATCCAAAACAAGTGTGACTGCCCGCGCCCAAGCAAACAGGAACCAGAAGAACAAGAAAACCAATGTAAGCGCGTATCCAACAAAACAAGACAAAATAAGCGCAAATTTTCGGCCAACCGGCCTTTGTCAAGCACGAACGCACGGTCACAAACAGATCACAAACACCAAACAATGGATAATAAAAACAGGACTAAAACCTTTCCTGCCGCCTCGTCCAGTGGGTCGCTATAAGAATGATCTGAGTGATCTGGTGATGCTCTGGTTCGCGCCATACCTGGCACTATATTGTCTGGCCCTAGTAGGAGAATTTCTTCCTATTGAAGTAGTACTGCAAGACTTTCTGTTTTGCACCACATCAGCGTACTGTATAATATAAAACAACCTTTGAAAAATTTCTCTGAAGAAGAAAGCAAGGTGAC
>JAPXFY010005234.1:5000-7500 GCA_030674185.1 Monoplex corrugatus | reverse complement strand
ACACACACACATATAACATATACACACACAGATGACACACACAGACGCACGCGCGCACGCGCGCACATACACACATAAGCGCACGCACGCGCACGAGATCTAGAAGATCGGATCATTTGTGTTCATAGAAACTAAAGAGCAAGAGCATATATATGTGTGTGTATGTGTGTGTGTGTGTATGTGTGTGTGTGTGTGTATGTGTGTGTGTGTGTGTGTGTGTGTGTGTGTGTGTGTGTGTGTGTGTGTGTGTGTGTGTTCGCGTGCGTGTGCGTGTGTGTGTGTTTGCATGCTTGCGTGCGTGTATCTGTGTCTGTACATGTGTACATGTATATTTCTGTGTCTGTATAGAACTGCGCACCTAGGTACGTGTTTCTTTCCTTATGTGTCTTTATGAGCATTTCATGTTGTTTTACACCAGCCTTTAACACGCGTGCATTTGCTTCACAGTACTGCCAGTACTGCATTAAAAGACGTTGGTTTATCCTATATGATCGAAAGGTTCAAAGGAATCACGCTGAGTGCAATTTTATTTAGGATCATTGCATGCAGGGAGGTTACCTTTGTGCTCACCTTTTTTTTTTTTTCGTGTTCCATTTTCTACACCACCTTAAGTTTAAGGCAACAGAAGCTGGAACAGTTTTTACAATGCAATGATGATGATGGTGGCGATAAGGATGATAATCATGATGCTATGGAGTTCCATCTAGGATTGAGACTGCGTGACATGGCTGTACGCTACGCTAACTATCATAATATATCATGGCGTCAACCAGGTCCGAGAGATACAGACACCTGTGATGCTGGTCAGAAGATTTGATCAACATCCTCAGTGATGCATCCGTGAAGTGGATGAGACTCGACTGTGTGGTCCCAGTCTTTTCCAAATGAACCCACAGCTCGCCCAACTCTGGGTAGGAGCCAGTTAGAGCCGAAAAACCCCACGATGATTTTTGAAGGGACTGATGGGGGATTCGAACCCAGAACCTTCCAGTCTGTAGTCCGTTGCGCTAACCACTACGCCATAGCGACTGGTTAGGCAAAATACAGTTACCTTGCCCTTAAACTGGCGAGATCTTGAACGGGCTGTATAAACAAATAATAAAACCCCTGAGAACCTCGCAATATATGACCTCAGCTGTGGCCAGGGTAAGCAGTTATTGATCGATTCATTGTGCTGAAGCCGCAGAGTTCATTTTGTAGAGGTGAATTATTGCCAATAAAGTGAGCCATCTGATGTGGCCAGCGACCACAATTGACCTCTCATACAGGGCCCAGATGATGGCAGGGTGAAGTGAGTTATAAACTGGAAATAGCGGTGAAAATGGGTATGTGGATGGGGGAAAGAAAGAAGAAAGAGGTCCATGATAGAAGTTGGAGGCAAATGAAATAAGAATAAAAGAAATACAGCGAGCGAGCGAGACAGGGAGAGAGAGAGAACGAGAGAGAGAGAGAGACAGAGAGAGAGACAGAGAGACAGAGAGAGACAGAGAGAGAAACAGAGACAGAGAGAGATACAGAGAGAGACAGAGAGAGACACAGAGAGAGACACAGAGAGAGACAGAGAGACAGACAGAGAGAGACAGAGAGGGAGGGCGGGAGGGGGAGGGAGAGAGAGGAGAGAAATAGAAGAGGGAGGAGAAGAAGAAGGAGGAGAAGGCGGAGGAGGAAAAGAAGAGAAGAAGAAGAAGAATTCAGAAGAAGAAGAATTCAGAAGAAGAAGAATTCAGAAGAAGAATTCAGAAGAAGAAGAATTCAGAAGAAGAAGAATTCAGAAGAATTCAGAAGAATTCAGAAGAAGAAGAATTCAGAAGAATTCAGAAGAAGAAGAATTCAGAAGAATTCAGAAGAAGAAGAATTCAGAAGAAGAAGAAGAATTCAGAAGAAGAAGAATTCAGAAGAAGAAGAAGAATTCAGAAGAAGAAGAAGAAGAAGAAGAAGAATTCAGAAGAAGAAGAAGAAGAAGAATTCAGAAGAAGAAGAAGAATTCAGAAGAAGAAGAAGAAGAATTCAGAAGAAGAAGAAGAATTCAGAAGAAGAAGAAGAATTCAGAAGAAGAATTCAGAAGAAGAAGAATTCAGAAGAAGAAGAATTCAGAAGAAGAAGAATTCAGAAGAAGAAGAATTCAGAAGAAGAAGAATTCAGAAGAAGAAGGATTCAGAAGAATTCAGAAGAAGAAGAATTCAGAAGAAGAAGAATTCAGAAGAAGAAGAATTCAGAAGAAGAAGAAGAATTCAGAAGAAGAATTCAGAAGAAGAAGAAGAAGAAGAAGAAGAAGAAGAAGAAGAAGAAGAAGAAAAGAAGAAGAAGAAGAAGAAGAAGAAGAAGAATTCAGAAGAAGAAGAAGAAGAAGAAGAAGAAGAATTAAGAAGGAGAAACAGAAGAAAGAAAAAAGAAAACAAAGAAAGATAACAAGAAACATAGAAACAGGAAAGGATCTAAAAAGACAGGAGGGAAGGGGAAAAGGAGACGGATCACAATAAAGGGACTAAATACAAAAAGT
>JAPXFY010005233.1:10000-15521 GCA_030674185.1 Monoplex corrugatus | reverse complement strand
CTTTTTGATCTTTAAAAAACAAAAACAAAAACTAAAAACAAAAAGGAAAAATTTCGCCCACACAGGTACAATGCTATTTACCAAGACTTTAACTTTTCACGATTTATTTCGACCATAGACGGGTTTGGTCGAAGCTGACAAAAACAAGTAGGAACTGATCGTCAGTACTCCATTGACTCTGCGTTCTCTGAGTTGCCAATCTTTGTTAATATTTATAGCTTGTGATTGCCGATACATGGGGTGTGGTATTGGGTGAGCCCTAGTGACCGTGTGTTGTGCCCAGCCCTGGTTAACATTTACATACTTCGGTGTATATCACGGTTCAAACTTGAATTTGACACCACCCGTGTTACTAGGTAAAGTTAGAGAGGGGTAAGAGGGTGGTTGTTGTTGTTTTTTGGTGGTGGTGGTGGGGTGGTGGTGGGTATTTTAGTGTTCCAATTTTTCTCGGATGTATGATAATATAAGATGGATGATGATGATGTGATGATGATGAGAATAATGACAATATAGTAATGTCTTTGAATGTGATACTACTACACTGCTGTGGCTGGCTACTACTACTATGTTATACTAATTATTATCACAATGATATGATATGATAATTTCAAATTGTAATTATATAATGTGATGATGAGTGGTGATGATGCCATCATAAACGTCGGCGTCGTCGTCGTTATCATCATCATCATCATCATCATAATCATCATCATCATCATCATTCATATTAGTATTAGTATTTTTGTTGTTCTTTTTTCTTGTCGTCATCGTAATTGTAATTGGTGGTAGTAGTAGTAGTATGGTGATGGTGGGTGGTTGTGGTGGTGATGGTTTAGTACTAGTAGTGTTGTTTTTTTGGGTTTTTACTATTATTATTATTGCTATCATTATTATCATTATTGTCGTTATTACCAGAATCAGTTGTGATTGTGATGTGATGACGACGACGATGATGATGATGTTGACGTTGACGTGATGACGACGACGACAATGACGCCCAACGACGACGGTAATGGTGATGATGATGATGATGGTGTTTAGTATGGTGGTTGGTGCTATGCTGCTGCGCTGATGGTGTGATGAGGGATGATGCGACGAAGACGATATTCTTCTTTTTTCTCTTCTCTTCTTCTTTTTATTATTATTAAATTATATTATTATTATTTGTTGTTGTTGTTTTTAAACTGTTATCATTACCATGTGTGGTTCGCAGGGGGCCATTTTCAACAACCACACCGCCACTTCACCGCCCATACCACCTCTTCCCATATCGCAGAACGTGACGACGGAACACACGAGCGCCATGTCCGTCTCCAGCCCCCACCTCCCTCTCCCCTTCCCCCCCCCACCAGGGGGCGGGGGGTGGCGGGGTCACGACCCGGTGGATCCCCTTTCCTCTCTAAACCACCTCCGCCTGTTCGTCTTCCTCCCCCAATCCTGCCAAAAGAGGCCTCCCGGTAAGTTTATGTTAAGAATAAAATGCACGCACTGTTTGAAAAGTTTTACACACGCACACACACACACACGCACGCACGCGCGCGTGCACGCACCCCACATATACACACACACGCACGCGCACGCGCACACACACATCTGTATATTTTATTTTAACATGTGTGTGTATACATATATATATGTATATAGATAGATAGATATAGATAGATAGATATAGATAGATAGATAGATATAGATAGATAGATAGATATAGATAGATAGATAGATATAGATAGATAGATAGATATAGATAGATAGATAGATATAGATAGATAGATATAGATAGATAGATATAGATAGATAGATAGATAGATAGATATAGATAGATATAGATAGATAGATAGATATAGATAGATATAGATAGATAGATAGATAGATAGATATAGATAGATAGATAGATAGATATAGATAGATAGATAGATATAGATAGATAGATAGATAGATAGATATAGATAGATAGATATAGATAGATAGATAAATAGATATAGATAGATAGATATAGATAGATTAGATATAGATAGATAGATATAGATAGATAGATATAGATAGATAGATATAGATAGATAGATATAGATAGATAGATAGATAGATCGATAGATATAGATAGATAGATATAGATAGATATAGATAGATAGATATAGATAGATAGATAGATATAGATAGATAGATATAGATATATATAGATATACTATTGAACTATCAAGTGTTGGCCAGCGTTCTTTTGCTGTCTCAGGACCGTCAGTCTGGAATAGACTTCCGCTCTGCCTTCGCCTTACGCCTACCCTTTCTGCTTTTAAGTCCAATTCAAAAACCCACCTTTTGTCCCAACAATGAATTCTACATTTACTTCTGTCCCTCAGTTTGTGTGGGTGTTGACAGCATGCGTATGGTCGGTACGTGAGTGCGCTTTGATTTGAATTGTCGAGCTTTTGGCTTTGTATAAATACTGTGATTCTTCTTCTTCTTCTTCTTCTTTTTCTTCTTCGTCGTCTTCGTCTTCTGTTTCTGCTTCTGCTACTTCTTTTTCTTCCTCTACCTCTTCTTCTTCTTCTTCTTCTTTTTCTTCTTCTTCTTCTTCTTTTTCTTCTTCTTCTTCTTCTTCTTCTTTTTCTTCTTCTTCTTCTTCTTTTTCTTCTTCTTCTTCTTCTTCTTCTTCTTCTTCTTCTTCTCTTCTTCTTCTTCTTCTTCTTCTTCTTCTTCTTCTTTCTTCTTCTTCTTCTTCTTCTTCTTTTTCTTCTTCTTCTTTTTTCTTCTTCTTCTTCTTCTTCTTCTTCTTCTTCTTCTTCTCTTCTTCTTCTTCTTCTTCTTCTTTTTTCTTCTTCTTTTTCTTCTTCTTCTTCTTCTTCTTCTTCTTCTTCTTCTTCTTCTTCTTCTTCTTCTTCTTCTTCTTCTTCTTCTTCTTCTTCTTTTTCTTCTTCTTCTTCTAATTATTATTTTATTATTGTTGTTAGTATTATTGTTAATATTCTTCTTCTTCATATCATTATTATCATTGTTGTTATTGTTATCGTTGTTATCATCATCATCATTATTATTAGTGTTATCATTATTATTATTGTTTTATAATTATTGATATTGTTGTTGTTGTTAATATCATCATCATCATCATCATCATCATCATCATCATCATCATCATCATCATTGTTAACAGCATCATCATCATCATCATTATCATCGTTGCTATTATTATTGTTGGGATCATCATCAGCATAATCATTGTTGTTATGTTTATTATTATTATTTATTGTTATCATTATTACCATCAGTTATTATTATTATTATTGTTGTTGTTGTTGTTATCACAACTTGAGATTCGTATGGGCGTTAAAGCCGGTTATGGTTAGGGCGGGACCTCACCAAGACACCTTGCTGCTCCCAGGACACAGAAAGTGTTAGTCGTCGATTTTCTGTCCTGTGGCTTAACCCTTTGACTCCCTGAACCTATCCACTAGCATCCTGCTTTTCCGGGACTTAACCCTTTGGCTCCCTCACCCTATCCACCAGCATCCTGCTTTGCCAACCATGACAGCGAAGCAAAAAATTTATTAACCCTTTGACTCTCTTGGCTGAGAAAATGGCCTCCAAATTTAACGGTCTTTAAAATTACACACGATTTTTATCGGCCTGTTTGAGTACATGTAGGTTCCAACGGTTGAAAACCACGAAACTGAGCTGAAATCATACCTCTGCATTCTACTCTATATCATTTGCCACCAGAAAAAGCAGAATCGCAATTGGTCATTTTTCCAACCTTTTTGACAGCCGAGGACCTGGCAGCCATTTTGGACGGAGAAAAAGTCAACATCCGAACCTACCTTTGTGATACAACTCATCAGGTTAATTCGAGCATGCCGAATCCAATCATCATCATCATCATCAAGTGTCCTGCCACATGGCGTTGGCGATCATTGCCCTCCATATGCATCTATCCCTTGTTGCCGCAAGCACATCTTCCACCCTCTCTTTTCTCTGCCACTCTGCAAGTCCGTCCAATATTTTCTCTCTGGTCTACCTGGTGCTCTCTTTCCCTCCAGCTTTCCTGTTAAGACCAGGTGCTCTAATTCCCCTTTCCTTCTTAAAATGGCCTATAAATGTTGCCTGTCTTTTCCTAATCTTCCTTATGAATGATCTTCTTGTGTCTGCCTCCATCAAGACTGTCTCGTTTGTTTTCTTTACTGTCCATGGAACTCTCAACCTTCTTCTTAGAAACCACATCTCGGCTGCCTCGATCTTGTTCTGGCTTTGCTTCTTAAACTGTCCACGTCTCAAAACCGTATAACATTATCGGTTCCATATAACATTCAAGAACTGTCTTCCTGATGTTAATTGATAGGCATTTGTTGGAAAGAACGCTTTTAATCTTCTTCGAATCCAAACAGACCATCCAAATTAGTCTCCGATGAAATTTGGCCGAGAAAATGGCCTCTAAGATGAAAAGCATTCTTTCCAACAAATGCCTATCAATTAACATCAGGAAGAGAGTTCTTGAATGTTATATACAACCGATAATGTTATACGGCTGTGAGGCGTGGACAGTCAACACGCAAAGCCAGAATAAGATTGAGGCTGGTGAATAGGGTGAGAGAGTTGAAGGGTTGGTTATTTATTTATGGTGGTGGTAGACAGAGTGCATAGGAGTCAAAGTTTTTTTGTTTTTTTTATAGGATCATCGCACTCAGGGGGGGGGGGGGGGGGTCCTTTGTGCTTTTTTTTTTTTTTTTTTTTTTTTTTCTCGTTCCATTTTCTACGCCTCATCAATGGCCACAGAAGCTGGAAGAGTTTTCACAGTGCGATGATAATGTCGATGACGATGATATTCATGATGCTATGGAGTTCCATCTAGGATTGAGACTGCCGTGACAGGGCTGTACTCTACGCTTACTATCATAATATTTCCTGGCGTCAACCAGGCCCGAGAGATACAGACACCTCGCGGTGCTGGTCAGAAGATTTTGAGCAACACCCTCAATGACACATCCGTGAAGTGGATGAGACTCGACTGTGTGGTCCAAGTCTTCCCAATGAGCCCATATAGCACGCCCAACTCTGGGTAGGAGCCGGTTAGAGCCAACCCCCCCCCCCCCCACACACACACACACACACACAATGACATATTTTTGAAGGGAGTGATGGGGATTCGAACCCACAACCTTCCAGTCGGTAGTCCGTTGAGCTAGCCACTACACCACGGCGACTGGTTGGGAGTCTAAGGGTTAATGAGGAGGTGTCTGATGATGGTGCTCCTGAGTGTGTACAGGGGAAATATAAAAGTCAGGACACGTGATCGCTCACAAGTCGGCTGATTACGGCAAAACATGGCGGTAATTAAACGCGAAGTCCATCTATGGCTCTGTCATCCATCACAATTTGGACGCGGAAGATTCATCATCTAAACTTTGCGATTTTCCTTCTCCTACTTCTGCTTCTGCTCTTCTGCCTGCCTGTGTGTGTGTGTGTGTGGGGGGGGGGGGTTGTGTGTTTGTGTGTGTGTGTTTGTTTGTGTGTGTGTGTTTGTTTGTGTGTGTGT
>JAPXFY010005233.1:0-7500 GCA_030674185.1 Monoplex corrugatus | reverse complement strand
TGTTTAATAACAGAGTTTAGTAGCTGTACACACATAGTGAAGAGAACAGGGTCCAGAACAGAACCCTGTGGGACGCCATACGTCAGTAAAAGATGCAGCTGGCCTAATGCCTTTGGTGACAACAGAGTGAGTTCAACAAGAAAGATATGACTCAAACCATTTAAGAACAGTTTCAATGCAGTCAAATGTAAATGACAATCATGAAATCATGATGTCATGGTCATTTGTATCAAATGCTGCTAAAAGATCTAGTAGTGATAAAATGGACGCTTTTCCACCATCGGAAACTTGCAGAAGATCATTAACAACGTTTAACAAAACAGTTTCTGTACTGTGGGTTTTATGACAGGCTGACAGAAAAGGCCCGAAGAGATTATTGACTTCTATGTGAGTCACACTTTGCGTGTGGGAAGACGATATACTCAAGGAGTTTGGAAAAAAGTGGAATATTGGAAACAGGCCGATTTGTACATATGTTTGTCACTGTAGCTGTTTGTGGAAAGATCTATAAGGGAGTTAGGAGTGTGATCAAGAGACATTCATCACATTCGGATGATTCCAGCTCTTTGTTTCTGCCTTGCTCCTTTGCTCTGTCATTTCTCCCTATCATTTTCTGCCTTGTTCCTTTGTTTTCTGTCATTTTATTCCTGTCATTTTTTTGCCTTGTTCCTTTGTTTTCTGTCATTTCTTCCTATCATTTTCTGCCTTGTTCCTTTGTTTTCTGTCATTTTATTCCTGTCATTTTCTGCCTTGTTCCTTTGTTTTCTGTCATTTTATTCCTGTCATTTTCTGCCTTGTTCCTTTGTTTTCTGTCATTTTATTCCTGTCATTTTCTGCCTTGTTCCTTTGTTTTCTGTCATTTTATTCCTGTCATTTTCTGCCTTTTTCCTTTGCTTTCTGTCATTTCTTCCTATCATTTTCTGCCTTGTTCCTTTGTTTTCTGTCATTTCTTCCTATCGTTTTCTGCCTTGCTTGTCCATTCATCTGTATGTGTACGATAAAGTCTTACGTACTTTCTCTTAGAATTGATAATTGGGTACATGTATTAAGTGCATTTTTAGCTGTAGGGAAATGAGATATGCAGAAGCAATTTTAGATAAGTTAGGCCCGTTTTATATACATGTTTTAGTGTCCATACTTACGTTTCAATTTGTATTCAGGTATGTTTTATTAAAAATCCCCTGTTGCGATGAATTGGACGGAGTAGTCAACGCCAGGGACATCTCCTTGGATTATGTGCACGAATGCATTGATATATATGCACTTAATTTTCTTTTTTCCTATTGAAGTATTGCATGCGTTTTGAAAAGGTTATAGCCCTGATATGGCTGTATGCAGTCGGCTGGGCTTGAAACAAAAACAACAACAAGATGATTTAATAACGTGTTCCTAGTGGTCCGTCAGGTCAGTTGGTTCTAAAAGCACTGTGATGATAATCCAGGGGCCTGGGTTTGTCCCTAAGGCATGTCACGTTTTGTATAAACAGTGCTGAGGCGGAAACGAAAGAAACTTGGGAAGTAGAAAAAGAGATGGCAAGAAGAGAGAGAGGGAGAGAAAGAGAGAGGGGAGAGAGAGGGGGGAGAGAGAGGAGAAAGAGAGGGGGAGAGAGAGAAAGAGACAGAGAGGGGGAGAGAGAAAGAGACAGAAAGAGAGAGAGAGAGACAGAGGGGAAGAGAGAGGAAAGAGAGAGAGGGGGAGAGAGAAAGAGACAGGGAGAGAGAGAGAATGAGACAGAGGGAAGGAGAGAGAGGGGGAGAAAAAGAGAGAGATACAGGGAGAGAAAGAGAGGGAGAGAGAGAGGGGAGAGAGAGAGAGACAGGGAGAAAGAGAGAGTGGGAGGGAGAGAAAGAGAAAGGGGGAGAAGAGAGAGAGAAAGAAAGAAAGAGAACTCAGAACTCAGAATTTTTTAATGTACATCGGCCTTAGGCCACAATACAATAGTCGGTGGGAGGGGGGGGGGAGATAGGGTTTTTGTGGATTACACCAATATTGCAATGCGTATGATTGCATCATCGAACATTGACACTTTCCGCGCTTTCCTCAGTTGAATACTTCGTTGGTGTAACAGTCAACAGATCTTTCTTTTGCTGACTAAATCTAACATTTAATGAAGTAATACACTAAATAGTACTTGATTTTAATTAAGCTTCATCAGTGCATTAAGGCATCAAACAAGTCATAAAGATATGTAATACATATACATATATCGTTCCATTCCTCCATCTACTGGTCAAGCAATTAGTCTCTCTGTATAGCCAACAGCCGGACAAGTAATACAATCATCACACAATCAACAAATAATTGGTAAATCACCTTGCTTGCGAAACATACTTCACTTTATCCTCTAATCAAACAAATACTTAGTACATTCAGTGTTCCGTGGCAACGGTAATCAATCAATCAATCAACTGCCATTCTATCATTTAATTTGCCATCTGAATCCGATCAGTTAAAATACTGAACCGTTTCTCTACCAGTTAAGTTTGTCGCCTAATACAATTACTCATCTATAAACCAAACTGGTTAGCGAGTCACCGAACAATTTGATCAGTTTCATATAAATCATTTTCCCGATCAGTACTTAGTCAGCAGCTAATCAATGGATCAATCATTCAGTCAGTGCATCCATCAGTCAATCAATGAATTAATCAAACAATCAGTTAAGCAGTCAATCAATGAATCATCAATTTACCAAATATTTGTAAAACAAGTATCAATAAACAATTCGATTTTTCAAAATTATCTTTACCCTCGCGTTTTTGTGCATAATTTACAGTCTGTACACAGTTTATATCGAAATGACTACAAAAATATAATGGAACAAGCGTTAATAGTTTTACCATTTATTATACCTATACAGCATTGTATAATTACTAATGTAATACAGTAATATAGTACTGGTGATGACTTATTTTTCGCCAGCCTATTCACCCATGATTTTTTTGCGTCTGTTGATGGCATGAAAAACAAATCTGGACACATTGTATCTATGATGAGAATTTTCTGCTTTGAGCAGTAGATAAAGTGGCATTCTAGCTGAATCTTTGAGGAATTTTGCTCTAATATCTGTATAAGTGGGACAGTCATATATAAGGTGATATTCATTTTCGATATGAGTTTTGCAAAAAGGGCATGCCCTTTTGTGAATACTCTCACTATAACGATGTGAATTGTTATTCAGCGGTAGTACATCAAATCTTAGTTGTGTGATTGCCACTCTGAAACAATATGTATCCATGTCAGAAATATATTTTTCTTTTTCAAAAATTGTTTTGAATGATCTATAGCACTCATATCTGTCACCATCTCTAATAATACTAGTGTATTCTTGGATAAACAGATCGACAAGTCTTTGTCTAAATATGTTTAAAAATAGATTTACATCCCCAACTCCCTGTTGCAGCCATACAATGTTGAAACCTGTATCACACAGGATTTTTCTTACCTCTGGTGCCCAACAATCCTTTCCATTTCTATCTAATTCCAGAAGCATTTGGTAAGCTTTATGCGGAAATCTTTCGGCACTCATTTGTAGCAATTTAAACCAATATCTTAAGCATGCGACCACGGAGTTAACGAATAATGGATATCTTCCCAGATCAGCGTACACCATCTTGTTTGGTGTCTTAACAGGCACGCCTAAAAATCTTTTGCACGCCATCATATGTACCTTTTCTATGTGTTCCATTCGTTTTAATCCCCATACTTCTGATGCGTAAAACAGAATGGGTTGTACCTTTGCGTCAAATATTTTAAAGAAAGTATCCATTGTCATTTTCTTGAATTTTTGGAGAACCCTATTTAGCTGTATGACAGCTTTCTTCCCCTTAGTTGCTAAATGTGCAGTACCTTTTTTGACACTTACCATTGTCGTGAAATTAAAACCTAAATAGCAATAATTATTCACAACTTCCAACTTATTTTCTTCATATGACCATTTTTCACGTTTTCCGAGGAACCCTCCGTTTCTAAACACCATGACCTTCGTTTTTTCAATATTTACTTTTAATTTCATGTTGTTACAACACGTACTTAAAACGTTCAGCTGATTCTGTAAACCATTTGGTGTAGTTGAGAAAAGTACCACATCATCTGCAAAGAGTAAAACAAATATTTCCAACATCCCAGGTAGTAATTGGATGCCATGTTTTCCTTTATCACCCATACAATTTGCTAACTGATTTATAAATATCGAAAACAATGTAGGACTCAAGACACAACCTTTTCTTACTCCAACCGGACATTGAAACATCTCTGAAAATTTATCGTTAACTCGGATACATGACACCAATGACTTGTACATTGCCATTAATGATGCGAGAAATTTCCCTTTAACACCCTCCTTTCTAATACAATGTAGGAGTTTATCATGTCTGACCGAACCGAAAGCCTTTTTAAAGTCAACAAAAGCAACATATAATTTCATCCCTTTCTTGTGCATGCATCTCTGAATGATAGCATGTAGTGTGAATATATGATCAACAGTTGAGTATCTATTACGAAAACCTGCCTGGCTCTCTGAGATCAAATTATTAGCTTCTAACCAGGTGTATAATCTCTTGTTCAGTATTGTTGTGTAACATTTAGATATCATGCTTAATAAAGATATACCTCTATAATTATCTGCATTTTCAGGATCCCCTTTCTTGAAAATGGGGATGATAATGGCTTTGGACCACTCTTTTGGATAAATCCCCGAGTCAAAAATTATTTTGAACAGTTTTGTTAGAAAAGCTATGACATCGTTTCCCCCATTTTTTAACATTTCAGCTGAAACGCTGTCAATTCCGCTTGTTTTACCAGTCTTAAGTTTACCAACTGCTCGTTTAACCTCTTCTTCAGATATATCTTTATTTAGAGTATGCTCCCTTTCCTCAAATAGATCTACCTCAATATCACAATGTTCACCAACATGTCCCCCATAATTTTGAAAAATATTCTTGAGAGGGAGAGAAAGGGGGAGAAGAGAGAGAGAAAGAAAGAAAGAGAGAGAGGGAGAGAAACAAAGAAAGGGAGAGGAAGAGAGAGAGGGAGAGAGAAGAAAGAGAGAAAGGGGGAGAGAGAGAGGGGGGAGAGAGAGAGAGAAAGAAAGAGAGAGAAAGAGAGGGAGAGAAAGAAAGAAAAAGAGAGAGGACACTGGATGTTTTTTTCAGATAGGCCATAGCCCCCCATAAAGAGGTGTGAACGTTATACATATCATTACAGATTTAGTATAAACTTAGACATACATAAATATGTATACACATATATTTTTAGATGTCATATAAATTTAGACAAAACAAAGATGTACGAATATAATTGCGATGTAATATTGTCAAATCTCTTCGTAGTTTCATATGAGTTTGATTGTGCAGTTTCCTTTCATGGACGAACAAAAAGAAACCCACAGACAATTGAACTAGGCATGGATGTTCGTCTCTAGTTTAGAGAAAAAGAGAAAGATAGGGGTGGGGGTGGAGAGAAGACAGAGAGAGAGAGTGGGGAGAGTTATGAGACTGAAAAAGGTCAATTCAGATCGACGTATTTAAGAAAATGTTGTGGCTTATCAAGAGTAAATAAGGTATGAAAAAAATATATCATCATCATTATCATCAGGTGCCTTTGCTGCATGGCATTGGCGATTATGGACTTCCATCTGTCTCTATGGCTTGTTGCCTCAAGCATCTCTTCCGCCCTCCTTGTCCTCAGCCACTCTGCAAGTCCGTCTAGCGTCTTCTCCCTGGGTCTACCCAGTGCTTTCTTTCCCTCAAGCTTTCCCGTTGTGACCAGGTGCTCCAATTCCCCTTTCCTCATAAAATGGCCTATAAATGTTGCCTGTCTTTTTCTAATCTTCCTTATGAATGATCTACTTGTGTCTGCCTTCATCAAGACTGTCTCGTTTGATTTCTTTGCTGTCCATGGAAAAAATGTATATGAGAGAGAAATACATGTAGGAACGAATGAAATAAATGTGCAAAGGAATGAATGGATTGATGAGTTTTTGAATACAAAAAAAAAATGTACGCCAGGTGCTCATTGGTGGAACGTTGTTGCTAAATTCATATGTTATTAGTTGATTATCACAAATTTCGCTGTACCATATTCTCTTCTATTACATGCTATCCGTATATGAAGACGAAAGTAAATATTAACAGAACGTAAGGTGTCATTTTGAGGGACGAAGGTAAATATTTTTAAAAAGTTCAGGTGTTTGGTGTTACATGGAGATGAAGGTAAACATTTACAAAATTCAGGGTTTAAGACGAAAGTAAATGTTTTCAAAATTCATGTGTTGGTGTCTTGTTGAAGACGACGAAAGTAAATGTTTGTAAGATTCAGGTGTTGCATGTTGTTTAAAACCAAAGAAAATGTTTACAAAATTCAGGTTTTCCATGTTGTTCAAGTCGAAAGAAAATGTTTATAAAATTCAAGTGTTGCATGTTGTTTAAGACGAAAAAAATCTTTATAAAATTCAAGTGTTGCATGTTGTTTAAGACGAAAGAAAATGCTTATAAAATTCAAGTGTTCCATGTTGTTTAAGACGAAAGAAAATGCTTATAAAATTCAAGTGTTCCATGTTGTTCAAGTCGAAAGAAAATGTTAATAAAATTCAGGTGTTCCATGTTGTTTAAGACGAAAGAAAATGCTTATAAAATTCAAGTGTTGCATGTTCTTTAAGACGAAAAAAAATGTTAATAAAATTCAAGTGTTGCATGTTCTTTAAGACGAAGAAAATGTTTACAAAATTCAGGTGTTTCATGTTTAAGACGGAAGAAAATGCTTATAAAATTCAAGTGTTGCATGTTCTTTAAGACGAAAGAAAATGTTAATAAAATTCAGGTGTTCCATGTTCTTTAAGACGAAAAAAAATGCTTATAAAATTCAAGTGTTGCATGTTCTTTAAGACGAAGAAAATGTTTACAAAATTCAGGTGTTTCGTGTTGTTTAAGACGGAAAAAATCTTTATAAAATTCAAGTGTTGCATGTTGTTTAAGACGAAAAAAATCTTTATAAAATTCAATTTTTGCATGTTGTTTAAGACGAAAAAAATCTTTATGAAATTCAAGTGTTGCATGTTCTTTAAGACGAAAGAAAATGTTTACAAAATTCAGATGTTGGGTGTTACCTGAAGGCGAAATCAAATGTGTACAAAATTGCTGGTAGTGTCGTAAATGACGAAAGTAAATGTTTAAAAATTTAGATGCTGGATGTAATATGAAGACAAAAGTACATGTTTGCAAAATTGAAATATTTTATGTTACATGAAGGAAAAAAATTAATTGTTTACAAAATTTTCCGTCTTGGGTACCACAGGTGTCTGCATCTCTGGAGCCTGGTTGACGCCAGAATTTATGACGAAAGTAACCTTAGAGAGTACATGTACAGCCCTGCTACGTAGCCTCAATCCGAAAAGAAACGCCATAACATCATCACTTTCATCGCCATTGCCATCATTATACACACACACACGCGCGCGCGCGCGCGCGCGCGCACACACACACACACACACCACACACACAC